>JAWNNX010000058.1:0-16152 GCA_035044505.1 Zaprionus lineosus
ATAGATAAGTTGTCTCTGATTTCACGATATATAAAAATTTTGAATAAACAGTGGGAGTGCTTTTTATACATTGATAAATTAAGTATATAATGTAGATATTCGAAAAGATTGCTTTTGTCCCTAATTAATAATATGTGGTAGAACATCGCACCCAAAATAGAATATATTCTTGAAGAGGGTGATCAAATTGCTGATATGTAAACAGAATACGGATCAAAACACAGAATAGGCCAGGATTGGCCAATGGCAGTAGACAAAGTGTATTTTCATTTATCTTGTTTACGATTTTGCATTAGAATGGGCGAGCTTGTAGCGGCTCGCCGTTTTCAATTTCATTTCCATCGTACCACCTCTTAATTAATCTTTAGTTACAAAGAGCATTGATACAATAGAGATGAATTAAGAAAGCTCGCGAAAAAACCAGGAGCCGCGTAAGCTCGGTGCAGAATGGAACAAAGAAACGAAAATAAAGACAATCGTTGCCCGTCGGCGCAAAGTCAATTTCGTTGATATTTTGTCTCCTTCTAACTTAGGCAGTTTGTCACTTGACTGATATTTTGTCTTCTTTCAAGAAGAATGGGTAAAGCACGGGCTCGCTTAAAATTTTCTACCTACTGCCAGTGTCGGCAATGTGCACACTAATGTAGTTCCTTCCTATTGCTACACAGCCTATTTGTTAGTATGCGAGCTCAAGAAATATGAAGCAATTTTTGATACAAGAGTTAAGCAGATACTTGCCAGACCTGACTAACTTGATCATTTGACAATCTATAGGAGTTTAATGTCTATCATGTCCTTCTGAGGCATCCCAATACTAGAAGTATTTTTAAGTGCATTTATAATTATAATAATCTATAAATATTTATTTCCCAATTTAAATGATTTTTATATATAGGACTATAGGGATCTTCCATTATTCCCTAAATAAATAAGTTGCAATATAAAGAAGTCAATAATTATTCAAAATCATATTTGGCCTTGGCCTCATGAATGAAAGTTCCTATAATACGAGCGAATAATGATAGTGGGTGTGCGACTCGCAGACGAAAAGTTTTTTGCCTGGCATAACTTTGACAAAATTTTACTTCAATTCAAATTTTCTAGTCATATTTGGCCTGCCGCTGATCTTCACACTATTGCACTTGCGTGTATGACAGAGCGGCGTATTTGCTGGTATTAGTGCTTCCCAAATTTAAATTTTTGTCTTTCGAGGCTAAACTTACATTTTACTCATGCGCGGTACCTTTGAAAATAAGTATGTGCTAAACTACACCCTGTACATATTATTGATAGGTGCTCAGCATTAATTTCACGACCTTTAGAAAATTGGAATAAGCAGTGGGATTGCTTTTTATATATTGATAGATGGAATAAAAAGTGGATCTCCGAAAAGATAGCTTTTGTCCCTAATTAATAATATGTGGTAGCATATCACACCCTATGTTGAATATATTCTTGAAGAGGGTGATCAAAATGCTGAAATGTAAACAGAATACGGATCAAAACACAAAATAGGCGAGGATTAGCCAATGGCAGGAGGCAACGAATATTTCGCTGTATCTTGTTTACATTTTTGCTTTTGATTTGTCTTTTCTTTTTGATTTTGCTCTACCGAGCTTGTGGCGGCTCGCCGTTTTCAATTTCATTTCCATCGTTCCACCCCTTAATTTATCTCTAGTTGTATCAATGCTCTTTGATATCGACAGAGTGCTTATTTATGTTGTTTTTTTAATTTCTTATATTAAGAGAGAGTTGGAGGGAGCAGCTGGTATGGCACACATAACCAAACATATGGTGGCATTTCCTGTTAACGGTTACGGAATGTGCATAATCGCATGGTACAAAAGAACCACGCGCCTGCGCACGCGTTATTTATTATTGTTCGTGTAAGTGTAGGAATATTGCTCAGAGTATTGAATTCTTCGCTACAACCACAGAGTGTTAAACTACAAGAGTGGGTGATAGCTTAACAGCGAAATGTTAATGTTAAAAATAAAACCTCGGGATGGGCTCGTTAATATTAAAACCATAGAGTACCAAATTCAAGAGGGGGTGATAGCTTAACAGCGAAAAGTTAATGTTAAAAATAAAACCTCGAGATGGGCTCGGTAATATTAAAACATTAATCATATGTTAATTATGCAAATAACTCAAAAACCAATACATAACAACAAAACATTAGCCTCATAGCAAAGGATCTGTGTGGTCATTTAGCCTCCCCTTTCCCTTTGGCCTTTGTAATTTACCTTTTAATTATGGAAATTTTTTTATTACCGAGCCAATCTCAGGGTTTATTATTTTTAACAGAAAGCTCGAGAGCTATCATCCACTCTTGTATTTGGTGCTTTGTGTGCCAGGCAAAGAACTTTTTGTCTGCGAGTAGCACACACACTACCAAAAGGCGCTCGTATTATAGGAGCTGAATGCATTGGTGTTAGATTCAGAGTCTGCCGAAGAAGTTTTTACAGCTGTGACAAATCGACAATTTGTAAAATTTTGTGAGACCAGCAAATTCATTCATGAGGCCAAATATGATATTGAACATATATTGACTGCTTAATATTGCAACATATTTATTCAGGGAATTATATATATTAAAATCATTTAAATTGGAAAGTAAATATTTATAGATTATTGTAGTTACAATTACATTTTAAAATACTTCTGCCTTAGAAGCAAATAATAGACATTAAGCTCTTTTACATTGTCAAATGATCAAGCTAGTCAAGTCTGGCAAGTGTCTTGAGCTTCGCATACTAACAAATAGGCTGTGTAGCAATAGAAAGGAACTACATTAGTGTGTGCTATGCCGGCACTGGCAGTAGGTAAAAAATTTTAAGGGAGCCCTTGCTTACCCATACTTCTTGAAAGAAGACAAAATATCAGTCAAGTCACAAACTGCCTAAGTTAGAAGGAGACAAAATACCAACACAGTTGACTTTGCGATTGTCTTTGTTTTCATTTTCCTATTCCGATTCCATACCGAGCTTAAGTCAGCGCACGGTTTTTCAACGCGTTTTCTTAATTCATCTCTAGTTGAATCAATGCTCTTTGGGTCTAAGGTTTATTCCCACTCATTTAATTGGATTTTTTTTATAAAGTGTATGAGTGCATTTAGTAAAAATAAGATAACTTATAACATTAATAAATAAGCACCCACAAATTTGTCATAGTTAGTAATTTTTTTATAAAACTCGGCATGAGTAAGAAAATTTTATATATATTCATAATAATTATAACAAAACATGTGATTTCATTCATATAACTGCTTTTCAACCCAACGGGGTAACGTGAAAGCCGCAGAATGTACTTTACTTGAATAATATTTTAGATTTAAAGCATCTATTTCAATCTTATCCAACCGCTGAACAGGCTCTCCAAGAATGCTGCTTTTATTTAAAGATGCTATCAGAAACCCAATATGACCACAGGGATAAGATGGAATAGATGTTAACGCATAGGATACCTTAGGAAAATGTAAACTGCATCCTTTCATAGTTTTTTTTATATGGCTTAAATCTAACCAAAAACTGCCAGCTTGAGAGCATACAATTCCATCTTCTTTTAAAGCTTTCTTCAGTAATTCATAATAGCTTTCTTGGAATAAGCTAGTTGCTGGTCCAACTGGATCTGAGCTGTCTGTTATTATCACATCAAATTCATTTTTATGATTTTTCATGTACTCAAAACCATCGCCGATTGTTAGTTTTACTTTTGGATTTTTAAAGCCACATGCCATTGTAGGAAGATACTCCTTGGATAGTTGAACAACACGATTATCAATTTCCACTTGATGAACTTCCTTAACAAGAGGGTGCTTTACAACTTCTCGTGCTACACCACCATCCCCACCACCAACAATAAGAACTTTCTCTGGGTTTGGATGAGAAAATAACGGTAAAAATGATATCATTTCTTGGTACGAAAACTCATCTCTAGTGGTACACTGAATAATTCCATCTAAAATTAAACATCTTCCATATGTTTCTCTATAAGAAAAAAATAAAATAGTATTTATGTAAGATTGTGGGTAATTATATTAAAGAATATGTTTACTTTCATATGGATACATGTATGTATATATCATATACATATGTATCTAATTGGTGACATTCATAATCAATCCCTTCAACCATGGCTTTGCACCATTTTATTGTTAACTAAAATAATAATACTTTAATATAAAAACAAAAATACTTAATGAACTGTGTAACGGGATCAGGCATAACAAAATCGCACCAAGAGAGAGTAGCCAGTCTTATGTATGAAAATTTAACAATAAAATATTTAAAATAAAATATGTTATTTATTCTGTTCGGTACTTGGGCTGGTTTGCAATTTGCTGTTTTAAAGCTGGTTTTAAAGTTAATTTTACTATATCCGTCATATACGGATTACGAATACGGATTGTATATTACTTAATACATTTCTTGATTTTTTACTGATAGTTTTTAGTATATAGGCATATACATATGTATTTGGGTAGGGTTGGATATACCTATTAATAGTATTTTCTCCTATTTTTGTAAAATAAAAATGATTATATTATAAAGTTTAAAATTAAAAATGAATTAAATTTAGCTTACGTATCAACTATTTCAATATCTTGAATATCCGACACCTCCTTGTGTAAAACCTGTTTTACTTTTAAGGAAAATGATTGACCAGGCCATAAGTCATCTTGAATTTCACTAAACCAACCGTTTAAAATAGTGTTCATCTTTATGAGTTGTATGTAATTATATTAACACACGTGGAAATTAACCAAAGTAACCGTACTACTAAGAACAATAAAATATAACCTCAAGCAAAATACTAAATACTAGCTTAAAATACTAGAGCACATTAGGTTTAAAATAAAAATATTATTTATGAGTCTACCCCCAGCTTTTTCAATACATATGTATGTACATATATTCTTATATTTTCCCTTTTAATAATCACATATCATCTGTGAAAAATATCTTTTAAAATAAATACATACATATGTATGTACGTTATATGTATTTATGGGTCTCATATATGAAATCACAAATAATAATTTACAGTCTCAATGTTCAATTAACTCTTTATTTCATTTAGATAAAACTTAAAGTCGTTTTTTTTATATTAATTATATATTAAGTAAGCTAAATTTATAACCGAACTTCAAATTGTGTTTGGTTATGCAGTCCTTTGTGCCATATCAGCTGCTCCCTCCAACTCTCTCTAAATATAAGAGATAATAATGTAAATAAGTGCTCCCGCGCCAACTCTTGCAGTCGAAGCAGCCACAGAGGGTGCTATCGGCGACTTCAAGTTTTGGAAATATGCTCTCCATTAGTGCAAGCGACTGCAGTCGAAGCAGCCACAAGGGGCGCTTTCGGCGATTGCAAGCTCGCTCTTCTCACCATCTCCCTCCTAAGTGCAAGAGACTGCAGTCGAAACCGCTTGTTCGGGCGGTTCTATCGTCGGCAGCCTCTGTTCTGCCAGACCGATCAGTCGAAGTTGCCAAAAGGGTAGCTTCCACGTGGCAGAAGACTGGCAGACACTTTATCGTTAGACTTGGAGAGGTATAGAAAGTGTATTAATGGAGGTGAAATGGGAGGCGCGGGTACCCCATAATATAACACAATAAAAATAAAATATAATAATAATAAAATATATTAAAACTAAAAAACTAGAATTTCATCTTCTTTAAATAAAAGAAGGGCAACTGAAAAAGCACAGTAGCTAAACATTTGGTGACCGCGACGTGATTTTTAATATACAACTTTTTATATTAAAGGTTACGAAATTTTCATAATCGCATGGTACAAGCGAACCACGCGCCTGCGCACGTGTTATATATTATTGTTCTTGTAAGTGTAGAAATATTGCTCAGTGTATTGAACTCTTCGCTACAAGGTGACAACTTTGAGCCGTTAGTTTCAAATTGCTGTTCAATTTGCGGAACAACCGTAAATTGAACAGTATGTTGAAACTGCTGTTTTACAGTTGTCGTTCATGAACATTGTTCAAACCTGAGCCAATAGACTTACATTTACTAAGCAATGATTTAAATAAATAAATTCAAAAAAAAAAACAAAAAGATCGATAAGGCTTTCATAAATAATTTAAAAAAGTCGATAGAGCATTGTCAAGTCGACAAAGTGCTTATCTCTCTCTGCCGTGGCTCCCACACGTCGCACATCCCTCATTGGATGCGACGTCTACAAACAGCAAAAACGTTTTGACTGCTGCTGATTTTGTGTACCCCGCACCCCTTCGAGTTCGATCGTCCACAAGAGCTTATCTCTTGCTGCTGTGGCTCCCGTACGTCGCGCATCCCCCAGTTGATGATATTAGTGCTTTGGTTTTTGTGTACCCCGCTCCCCTCTAATAGTTGTGACATCCAAAAGGTGCTTATCCGCACGTCGCGTATCCCTTATTCGATGCTGCGCCTACGAACAGCGAAGATGATATTAGTGCTTTGGCTTTGTGTACCCCGCACCCCTTTTGTATTTGTGTCGTAGACAAGCTGCGGAGCTCAGCAAAATTGCAATAGATCAGCTGGTTTCGGAGCATAACATGCACTGTTTGCCCAAGTATATACGAAGTAATTTTATCCGTTTTGATAAAAACAATGTTATACATGTTGGTGATTGTTTAAAGCACCTCAACTGATCATAATGGAGATTCTTACCAACTAAAAGAGCCACATGGAGTCGTCTGCTCATGCCGGACGCTATTTTCTAAGAGCACATGGTACGCTTCTAGAACAACATAGCAACAACATAAAAACAACAAGAAAAGAAAAATTAAAGAATAGAATAAAAATTTATATTATTTCGTAAGGTTACTTGCCTAATATACTATAGTACAAAGAGCATTGATACAACTAGAGATGAATTAAGGAAACGCGTTGAAAAACCGTGCGCTGACTTAAGCTCGGTATGGAATTGGAACAGGCAAATGCAAACAAAGACAATCGTTGCTGTCGGGCGCAAAGTCAACTGTGTTGGTATTTTATCTCCTTCTAACTTAGGCAGTTTGTCGCTTTACTTAAATTTTGTCTTCTTTCAAGAAGAATGGGTAAAGCACGGGCTCGCTCAAAATGTTCTACCTACTGCCAGTGCCGGCAATGTGCACACTAAAGTATTTCCTTCGTATTGCTACACAGTCTCTTTGTTAGTATGCGAGTGCGAATACAAAAAATTTTAAGCAAAACAATATTTGCTACAAGTGCAAAGCAGACACTTGCCAGACTTGACTAGCTTGATCATTTGACAATGTATAGGAGCTTAAATGTCTATTATTGTCCTTCTGAGGCATCCCAATACTAGAAGTATTTTAAAATGTAATTGTAATTATAAAAATCTATAAATATTTATTTTCCAAATTTAAATGATTTTAAAATATAGAGGCTATAGGGCTCTTTAATTATTCCCTAAATAAATAAGTTGCATTATAAAGTAGTCAAAAATTATTATTCAAAATCATATTTGGCCTCATGAATGCATTTGCTGATCCCACAAATTTTCACAAATTGTCGATTTGCCACAGCTGCAAGAACTTCTTTGTCAGACTCTGATTCTAATACCAACACATTAAGCTCCTATAATACGCTCCAAATGGTTATGTGTGTGCGACTCGCAGACGAAAAGTTCTTTGCCTGGCATAACTTTGACAAAATTTTACTTCAATTCAAATTTTTCTAGTCATATTTGGCCTGCCGCTGATCTTCACACTATTGTACTTGCGTGTATGACACAGCGGCATATTTACTAGTATTAGTGCTTCCCAAATTTTAATTTTTGTCTTTCGAGGCTAAACTTACATTTAACTCATGTGTGGTACCTTTGAAAATAAGTATGTGCTAAACTACACCGTGTACATACTTTTGATAGGTGCACAGCATTAATTTCACGACCCTTAGAAAATTGGAATAAACAGTGGGATTGCTTTTATTACATTGATAAATTGAATATAAAGTGGATCTTCGAAAAGATTGCATTTGTCCCTAATTTATAATATGTTGTAGCATATCACACCCTAAATTGAATATATTCTTAAAGAGGGTGATAAAAATGCTGAAATGTAAACAGAATCCGGATCAAAACATAGAACAGGTGAGGGTTAGCCAATGGCAGAAGACAAAATACATTTTTCTGTTTCTTGTTTACATTTTTGCTTTTGATATTGCGTTTTGTTTACTTTGTCCTACCAAGCTTAAGTCGGCGCACAGTTTTCAATTACATTTCCATCGTTACACCCCTTAATTCATCTCTAGTTGAATCAATGCTCTTTGACTATAGAATAGTATAACGGTACTCAGTTTAATCGTCTTATAATGAAAAATCTGATGTTTGCGCATGGAGAAAAAACAGAAAACACTGCTAATGAACAATTGCTTATGTTATAGAGGCAGTGAGAAACAGCCATTATGATGGCTTAGTTTATACCAACTTTAATTTCTTTATTAAGAATTATTAAGAAGTAGAAAGCGGACTGATATATACAGTCTTCATAACAATGTGGAAGGACTCCGTTAATGCGTTGAGCTTCCAACTCTTCCTTATGGAGTATGGGAAGAGTCTTCCACTCAGTGTGACAACTCCATCTGGTTCACACAGTATGAATCAGAATCTGGTATTCTAGATGATAAAGTCGTTAAAGTCTATAGAAATTAATGGCTTTTCTGGGGAACTGTACAAGAGTGCGTGGTCCTCCATTCTAGACAAATTGAAATCTTCCAAAGGTAGTTATACTCCTTAAGTAACCCAATCAGGTGAGGAGCAACCCTCGATTCTATTAGACCAACAGTCTCCTTTCAGTGCTTGAAAACGTGGCATCAGGATTTAGGCATGTACACAGAAGATGCATGGAGGTACATGCAGGGCTCAGTTGAGATTCGTGGCTTCAATTATTTTCTTAGCATGTTTCTAGATTTCAAGGGTGAGTTTCACAACGCTATAAAGCGTGCCTACACTGGCTCTACAAAGGCATTGCAAGTACTTCTGGGTGTGATCCCTCTTGACTAAGAAGTAAGACGATGAACTCTTATGTTTTTTTTCTCTGTGCGATGTATAGTGTTTAAAGTGATCAACTCTATAAGTGATAGGGCTTTTAGGCTCATTAAGTACTCTCACTCCTCATTTTAGGTAATTGAAAGTACTTACATAGCGTGAGGTCTGAGGTCTCTTCCCACTGCCGAAAACAGGGGCTTTCACCATCGTATCGCACCGCTGTTGCCTTTTTCATTCGACTACGAGCATTTAGCTTGATATTTCAAACGCAGACAAATTTCACTTTGCAGATATGAATTTTGAAAATCAAAGCCAAGCAACTGACAAAAGCAGGCATATCGATGCGAATAAATTTGTGTAATTGAGCATCCATAATTGTTCTTGCAAATTGCAATCGACATCGAGAGATATTCTAGGCTACTCTCGTACAGATTGCTTCAACATACATCAGTCAAATGGAAGCCTTCAAAACTCAACGCGTTTATTTTTCTAAACGTAAATGCTATCTATATAGGAAGCGTTTTTTTTTTTTATTACAGAAATGGTAAAGTATATGTTGAATTAACTTGATTTTGTCTTTGATACGCTAAACACAGTGAGTTTTGTTCACTACCGGGTCACAATCTAGACTAATCTCTCATCAAAAGTCGAACACCATTTGATGCCACTCATTCTACTTTTCACTCAAAGTAGTTAGTCTCTCATGGTCAGACCTCACTAGTAACGGATCTATTCCTGTTACCATGCTTTGCACCCTTTTCTTATGCCTCGCGCAGGCAATCACAAGCCAAAGTACCGTATTGTGTCTCGTCCATGTGACGCTAGTCACCTTGTTTGTTTGGAAGCGCTCTTAGATATTCATGAGCATATTTATACATCCGCTTAAGAACTAACGATTTTATTTCATACCGATCCTCCGGTTAATATTTTGATCACTTGAAACGGGCCCTTAAACTCAAGAGTCAAGTTTTGTCTGGTGGCGTTCTGCAGCTCTCACTAATACATGATTACTGGACACTGGCAAAACTTTTAGCTTAATTAGCAACGATACGACTGGGAACTCCAAAGAAAGATATACCTGACTTTATAGCTTTAATGCCATTTTCTGAATCTAAAGTAAGAGTGGGATACAGGTTAACAAACATGGTGAATGCATCAATTTGAACGGTAATATATTCTTTCAATTGATTCTTCCCACTGAGCTTGCCACTTATATTCATAGTATGCTATCAATCATCAATTAGAACGATAATATATTCTTTCAATTGATTCTTCCCACTGAGCTTGCCACTTATATTCACGTGGATAGTATGCCAAGGTGTATCAATCTTAGGTATAGGGTGTAACTTCATTTGCACCTTTATTAAAGCGGGCTTGGACAGTTTGCAGGTTATGCAATTTTCGACAAACTTTCTGACATACTTAGATATGTGTTCAAACTAGAATTGTACATAAAGTTTTCTACGATCCTAAATGCCTCATAGCCTTATGTTCATGATTTATAACTGAGCACCTAGACGCCCTAGGTATTACAGGCTTGTTCTTACGTTGTATCTTGCGGTATAATAGTCCAGATCTAATTTCATAAGTTTTTAGCACATGTGTCCCTATATCTTCACTATTTTGTTGGCTCATGATTTTCATTAAGATGTCGTCTCGTTGCTGTTCAGCCATCAACCAATTATTTGTAATTGTTGCTAGATATGCTCGAACCTCAGCTATTCTATGGATATAAACTATAGAAATCGGGTTTCGTGATTAGAAATCCACATGGGCCATTAGATTACCCTTTCTATATTCAATACTATAATCAAATGCCTGCATGTACGTTTACCAACGATGTACTCCTGGAGTCAAGTAAGTTTTCCAAACTATACTTTTATGTATAGCATTAATGATTTTAGCTTTGTAAATCTCAAATTTTTCAGTTTCTATATTAACACCAAAACCAAGTTGAAATATTTCTTGGCCAATCATGATGCCATATTTCAAAAAGTTGTCCAATATGACATGCAACAACAATTATAAATTATTATAAATTATACTCTGATATTTGAATAGTCGACCAGATTTGCAAATGGCTCTTTACAATATTGTCGCCAATTCCTTTCAGTATTACTAAATGTTAAATCTTTTTCCAGTAATTTTGTTGCATAATTTTTCTTTTATCAAGGAACACTCGGTGCCCGAGTCAAAATAAAAATGAAAAGGGATCACCCATTTGATAAAATATCCCCCTTGGTTCGAGTATTTGGCATTGGTCTACACGCTTCTCCTTGTATTTGTCGCTTCCGCTGGTACGATCTTTGGGACATACATAAGCAACATGTCCAACTTTCACCTTATTTTTGGACGATCTTTTGTTCCGGACGAGTAGCTTCCACCATAATTTTTTTCTTTAATGATGGACGTGCTCTCCATACGAGCGCGGCATTGGGCGTATTTGTGTCCAATTTTTCCACAAAAATGGCATTTGACCTGAGACTGCAATCGTGGTTTTTTGTCCAAATTTGGCAAATATGCCTCCTTTACGATCTTACGCTTCTTGTAGGTAGATAGCCTGCAGTTGCCGTTGTAGCTCACTACGCGTCGTCACGTTAGTAACAAAAACCCATCACATCACATTACTGTCAATTTGTGGGCTAACGCTTTTGACACCGCAATCTCCTCCCACACTCTTCCACTAATGTGTAATGTAATGTGGTCACTATGCGGTTTCCATACTCTGCATGTACTTCTCCAGATTTGGGACGCCCACTTAAAATGTTCATCACTACAGCTGCTGTTGTTTCGATGACCACAAATGCTGTATAAACAGTTCTTTGAACTGTGTCCAAGTGATGCCAGTAAAGCATACTTGGGATAGCCATTGAAAACTTCTGCCTTTCAGTGCCTTCCTTAGTTTTATTATTAGTGCACTGCTTTTCAGCTCATTATCCGCAAAGATTAGGCCCACCGTGGTACACCATGCCGATGCGTCCGCTCCAGCATCCTCGGGGTTGAATGAGGGTAGTGACAAATGAATTGTTCTTACGTCTGATGCCGTTGGTGCCTACATGGACTGTATTATTTCCATCAGGTTCTATTTTGTTCCTTCAACGCTGCCATATAATGACCAGCACCGTGTTCCTGTGGCGAAGACGATCCCACTTCTGACGTCTGATCACGATCCATAACTTGATTTTGTCTTCGATACGCTAAGTACAGTGATGATGTCACCAATTCTCTTACTCAAAGCAGTCAGATTTGTTTTGCTTCTACTTCTTGCGACCCATGATCAGACCTCACTAGTAACGGATCTATTCCTGTTACTATACTTTGCACTCTTTTCTTATGTCTCGGCATGTGTCAGGCAAGCACAAGCCAAAGTACCGTATTGTGTTTCGTCCATGTGACGCCAATGCTTTGCTTGTCGGTGCGCCCCGACACATACAATCTAAGTAGAAGTTCGTCGAGAACTTTGGGGACTCCCTTAACGATGCGTGGTAAAGCATTCTTCCCCCTTTTTAAGACACGGGCTTTGAAAATCTTCCAGTTTAGCGGCTTCCGTTGATTCCAGACTATTCCTGCTCTGTCATTTGCTGCAATTCATTTTGATCGCTGTTTAAACAGCATGAGGAGCTTCTGTAGCCATCAAGCCCAACACATCAGATGCTAGAGAACATCAAGCATCATGTGCTCAGAGATTTTTTTTCTGTCACGTAATCTCTATAAATGTAAAAGAGCAAAACTTTTATTATTTGGCTGCAAAGAACTCTTACCACGCGGCCGTTTGTTTGCAGTAAGAAAAGATACATGAGCCAGAGATTGCGTTTCATCTGGATCGGTGCACGAATCAAATCCGAATACTGATAGCGAGTCTGAAATTTGCAAAACATGTACAATTTTTAAATTTTTAGTTTATTCGATGAGTTTACAATATTTTCAACTTGAGACATGCTGTCAAGTGGCTTGACGAAGACAACAGATAATGTTATCAAGACAGGACGACGAAGTGCAATGGCTCCCCTTTGCTCTCGTTTGTTTGGAGACGCGACTCCAATACCGACAACTTTTTGCCAAGGACACTGCTAGCTCGTTGACGCTCCAAATCTGCATCCTGCTGCATCCTCGAGAGTGCCAAGCATTTTACAAAAATTTTTATCTGACTTCTGCTCAAGATCATTCATCATCGATCGAAGTTCATTTTGATCTTTGTTTGTTTCACACACAAGCTCATATAGAATATCAATGATATGGTCCCTTCTCATTAGATGTTGCTGTATCTTAGCCAGCTCCAATACACTTTGTTGAAGCTTCACTGACTGCTCCTCCATTCGTTGAGCTCTAAGTTAGGATAGCAACTTTCTGTTTCTTCACAAGTTGTGCATACAGCTGTGTCATACCCATTTCATGCTCTACTTGATGATGGGCCTGCCACTTTTCTAATTCCATAACCCGATCTAGCAACTTTTTTAGGTTAGCTGTAAGACGAAAGATCTGTCGCTTCGGAAGTCAACACGTCTCGTCGTTGCGTAATACAGACACATTTGCCTCTAGGTTAGAAATACTGTCGATAAGTTTGACTGGAGTCGCATCCTTTATGTCAACTGCTTTCCAATCAACTTGTCTTATAAATTTGTGCTTCCAAGCTGTAGCGTTGTCGTCTTTTCGGAAATTAGAAAGCTTCATCGTTGAGTTGCAACGATTTTATGGTGCCATACCAGGCAGATATTTGCTACGATTTAGCCCACATAGCTTCTGCTTAACCGTCATAACCGATGCTTAAAATTATTTTTTTATTCCCTCTGTGCTGACGTCTAATTCGCACTCTTGGATATTCTTCAAGCAGCAGGCGACTTTGTCCTCTATTTTGTTCTGGAATGCGAGCCAGCATGTTGACTGCTTGGTGTTATGCGCCAACAGCTGTTTTTCTTAACATTATCTTCCAAAATAAGTCAAGTGCATACAGCTGGACGGGCTATTGCACTCCAGTGCACGAGAACTAGCAGTAAAACGTAATCTACGTTTAACTAGCAGAAGTGATTATCTTGCCAAAGCTGAGCGCAAGAAGTTGCTGATAATCAGTGCAACTGAACCGCACCACTCGATAAAACGCACCTCTCTCTGAGTTTGCTTGAGATACGCACAGGCAGAACGGAATGCCAGACGAAGACAACGGCGCGTGAGAGGGAGAAATGTGAAGTACTGCACAACAAAATTTGTTGCAATATTTTGAAGATATTTATAATTTATATATTATATATTAAGCTATATTAAGCTTTAAGTAAAGTGATGTCTATTTGAATACAAAGAGAAAATCACATTCGGGTTACAAAATGTTTGACCACCAAGCTTTTAGAGTAGCAAGTAAAAATACAACTGTTTATAATTAATAACAGTTTATTAATTATAAACTACTAACTAATTTACAAATATGTAGAATACCCGACACTGACGGTATATTCGACCACGATATTTTAATTAAGGTTTAATGTAAAGCACTTCAAGAAAGTGCTTTCCTTAGCGAATAAAAAATTTAAAGAACAGATGGCGCATCCAAGCGTTGCAACCTTCCGCGACAAGACAATATATAAGCTAACTACCTGATAGGTTATATGCTTGATGCTATATGTACCCACGCACAAGGCGTGAGTGCATGTACTGAAAACTATAGAAAGTGGTTTGGACACTCACACACAACAAAAGTTTATAGTCGCTGAGGTCGTCACAAGGACAAGTGTGTTTATCCACAAATACTATCCAGCGAGTGGTTATTTCATTTTAATGTTAAATGGTTCATGGCCTGTATAAACATTTTTCTCTTGACCCAATAAATACAGTAACGAAATTTTACTAAAATAAATATTATAAAGAAAAGCTATAATTTATTTTTAGGTATGTCTTCTCCATTGTCGTGTTATGCTCGGGAAATCATGGAAATGGACTTTCATTTTTGGCATGGCTTGCGTTCACTTTCATATTTTTGGATAAGGTCATGCATTTGTTTACAGCGGTCGCTAATCTGCGGTTAACCACAGTTCCTATTTTGGAAATTACAGTCAGTTTTGTCAATCTTTGTATCAAGTCCACTTGTTTTTACAGCAGTCCTACTGAACTACCATGGCTTTCATTATATCCACGGTCACACATTTTCTGAGTCATGTTTCGGTTCGTTGTTAAATAACATATAGGAACATCGGCAACACGTTCCACTGAATTCATTGACAGAATGGCTTATAATGGGTCCCTGGGTCATATCCTTCCTCACATTCCTGATGTGTAATGGCCTGCTGGTTAAACTTTTAAAATAGGGGTAACTTTCCCATTTCTCGTTGTGAATAAATAATAACAGTCGCTTGGGACGTCACAAGGAAAAGTGATTTTGTCCACAAATACTATCCAGGGAATGGTTGTTTCATTTAAATGATACATGGCTGATGGTCTGTATAAAAGATTTTCCCTTTTGACCCAATATATTTTTGGACAATGGAATGCATTTGGTTACAGCGGACGCTAATCTGCAGTTAACCACAGTTTCTATTTTGGTAACTACAGTCGGTTTGGTGTCAATCTTTGTATTAGGTCTACTTGTTTTTACAGCAGACCAATGGAAGTACCAAAGATTTCTATATATCCACGGTCACCTATTTTCTGAGTCTTTTTCGGTTCGATGTTTAAAACCGTATAATAACATCAGCAACACGTTCCACTGAAGGCATTGACAGAATGGCTTATAATGGGTCTCAGGGTCAAGACCTTTCTCACATTCCTGATGTGTAATAAGTCCTGCTGGTTCAACTTTTGAAATAGGGGTAATTTTTCCAGTCCTCGTTGTGAATAAATGTCAACAGTCGCTTGGGGCGTCACAAGGACAAGTGTGTTTGTCCACAAATACTGTTAAATTGCCAAGCTTTTTTGGCAACCATTAGATTATAAAATGTAGATGTGAAGAATTTGCTTATATATGTATTTTATTGTATTATTAACATGATAGGTTTGTTCGACACGACAGTTTTGTTCAATAGTTCGATACGAGAAGAGAAGAGATATACTATAAATGTGCCTTATATACTATATGTACTCACACCGAAAATGAGTGTGTGAGTACATGTACTAAAATATAGAAAATTTACTCTCTGGAGTACTTCATGAACAGGGTGTTCTATGAACATCGCTTGGTTTG
>JAWNNX010000059.1:0-45145 GCA_035044505.1 Zaprionus lineosus
ACATTTTTTATTTATTTAAAAATCGCAAATATTAATTTTATTAATTCAAAAAATTAGAAAAGCTATTCTACACAGAATAGATTAATTAATTAATAAAAAATTTATTTTTTTGAAATAACAGTTCGATATTTATTTAAGATAGGGATTGGAAGATAGTATATAGGGTAAAGTTTCTGATAGTGTTTAACTTGGCAAATACCAGAATGATCTTTATCCCTGCCTCCTTCAGGTCGACGCTTTACCTCCTCATGGTTTCCTCTGGCTTGCTGCTCAGCACCCGTTTAGTAGCAAACTCAAAAGCGCGGCGGGTTCGTAAAACTTTCGATTTAGGTTGTGGCGTAGGACTTGAGATCCACCATTTAAAAACACCAACCTCATTGTAAGAGGAACTTCGGAAAGGTAAAGAACTAACGTTGACGACACAACCATCACAAAAAAAAAAAAAAACGATTTGAAGGTATGCTCGTGGAATGTGCGTACACTGTACAGATCTGATGCTGCACAACAGCAAGTAGTAGTAATTATAGCTGCCACCCAGATCGGCAACGATTTGGATGTGGATTGGTCGTAGGTGCCAGACTACGACGCCGCGTTTCTTACTTCTTGCCAATAAACGAAAGACTTGCGACAATTGGAATTACCACCAAATTATTTAACATCAGCCTGATCTTCGCGTACACCCCAACCGAAAAAAAGAGGATGGGACTAAGGATGCCTTTATGCGGAGCTTGACTGTGCTTACGGCCGCTGCTTATGACATTAAGATTCTGCTTGGGGATTTTAATGCCAGAGTGGGGCATGAAGATATCTATGGTCCACCATCAGGCGTTTCAGCCTACATGAGGCCACTTCAGGCAATGATCTCAGATTAATTAGCTTTGCTGCAGCGCATAATATGGTGGTTCGCAGCCCTAGTTTTCGTCATCCAGACATCCACAAAGCAACCTGGATGTCGCCTGATCGTCTGATCCGCAATCAGAATGATCATGTTGCAATTGATGGAAGGCATACAACTGGGTCCCAATATTGACTCTGACAACTATCCTGTAGCAGCGATGATTCGTACTAGACTATATGTATGTCGATGGCCACACGTCAAGGTATGTCAAGAAAGCTAGACTTTAGGAAGCTGCAATCACAACAGACCAAGGATGCTTTTACTGCTCAACTCTCTGACCTGCTTGGAAAAGAATGTCCTATGCCTAGTAACGCCAATTATATATGGACACACATAACTCGATCCTTACGAGTTGCGGCTGGCGAAGTACTTGGATTTCAGCGCCCACCTGCTAACAATCCGTGGTACGATGATGAATGTTGTGCAGCAACGGCTACAAAAGATGACATCCTGTAGAGACGACGATGGCAACCTTGCTCAGACAGCAGATCGTATTGAGGTGGACGCTATTCAGCGGATTATGAACAATTAAGTGTCTTGTGCTGATGGTATGGTTGCGGAAATGTTCAAGCCTGACGGCGATGAGGTAGGGTGCATGCACCAACTTATTTGGAGAGTATCGCTTGTGTAATAATAAGTAATTCTTTTATTTATTTAATTAATTGATGGGGCTCTCCTTTAGAGTCAGGATCAGGACCCGATTTGAACGGAGGCCCAAGATAAGAACTGAACTGAGTGGACCGGAGGTCCGTGATAGAATGATCGAATGAATGATTCAATTTAATATGCTTATCTCTAAGACCGCCAGAGTCACTGCCAGTGACGTCGGCAGCGGAGCAGTCGTAAGGAGAGGGAGAGTGTATTGAGTTTTGCTTATTACAGCAGGGGCCACATGCAGACATGCTGATCCTGCACTTGAGAATAAGTGGTTATATGATTATGTTGTTTATTGCAACAAAGTGCTACAATGCATTTATTTCGTATGTAGTGGAAGTCGCTACATTTATACTCTTCAATACACTACACTTGAGGAAAGCATGCCCACTGAGTGGAACCACTATATGATATGCCCCATACTAAAGAAGGGCGATGCCACATTACGGACAAGCTATCGTTGTATTAGTCTAATTACCGTCGCATATAATACTATACTATACTATAAATATACTATACTATACTATACTATACTATAAATACTATGTGAAAGACTGAAATCACATGCGGAGACACTTATTGGACCCTATCAGTGCGATTTCAGTCTTAGAAAATCCACCACCGACCAGATTTTCACACTACACCAAATCCTGGAAGAGACTAACGAAAATAAAATCGACAAATACCATGTATTTGTTTATTACAAGGCAGCGCTCGATAGCCCACGACGTAATCACATGTACACCGCTGTTTGGCCACTAAGCTTTATAAATGGCCCTTCTTTTTTTAAAAGAAGATTAAGTTATATTATATATTATATTATATTTATTTTATGAGGCGCTACGAATCGTGCTCAAGTTCGAATGAGTTGTACTCAACAAGTGTCTGCTTAGTCGAGGAAGCCACGAGGAGGCTACCCAATTTGGCAGCTTCGGCTGATCAAGCTAGCAGAAGAGAAGCAGCCGATATGACCCGCCCGAACATGCGGTCTCGGCTGCAGTCGCTTGCACTGGAAAGAGTGGGTACTCAAACACTTGCAGTCGCCAATAGCGCCCTTTTGGCTGCTTCGACTGCAAGAGCATCCGCGCCGGAGCATCTATTTCAACAGCTCTCTTATATGTTCTAGGGAGGGAGCAGTCGGTACGGGATGTAGGGCTGCATAACCAAACATACTCCCCCCGTTGGAAGCTGTGAGCTTTCGACCTACTCCAGCTTGGTTTCAGGAGCAGATCCACGTATAAGTCATGGAGTTGGCGTCTTCTGCTGGCGTGGGTGACATGGTTAATTGATGGTATTTTTAATGAAGGCGCAGCTGAGATATGCCTTGGGGCATATCCGTATGAGACTGTAGACCCTTGAAGTAATCTTGATTGGGTAACACGCACAACTTTCGGATGCTTCTCTTGATAAGTCGGTTTTCAGAGTGACTACCCTTGCTACCCCATCCTTTCCAGTGAACAGCTCAGTAACCCGAGCAAGCGGCCAATTTAAAGGAGGAAGGTTCTCATCCTTTACGCGAACAATGTCGTTCTCGACAATATTTGGTTTATGAGCACGCTATTTCGAGCGCTGCTGCAGCAACGTTATAACTTCTTCACGTCAGCAGGACCAAAAGATTTGCTGGAAATAAGATACGCGTTGCCAGCGATCGAGTTGGTTGTACGGCACTTCCTTTAAGTCTGGCTCGGGACGACCTCCAGCAACAATCCAGCCCAGCCGCGTCTTCTGAAGGATGGGTAGCTCTGGTGACATCTTAATCTGCCCAACACAAAGCATCTCCAAATATAGGCCTGCTCCAAGCAGCAAGTCAACCCGCGAGGATTTGCAGAACTCAGGGTCTGCCAATTGAATGTTAGACGGAATACTCCATTCCGACGTATTCACGCTGACGCGAGGCTGGTGCTCAGTTATGTTTGGGGCGACAAGGGGTGTGAGATTAGCGGTGTAACTGGAGGCGTTGGTTTTAATACATAAGCTTATGCATGCACCTTCGGATTCGAAACTTGCTGTCCCGAGTCCAGATATCGAGTCCACTATCAAGGAGTGCTCGGCAGGGAATCCATGATCCGGAGCGGGTTTGAGCCTGCACGACTGCTGTCGCCAAAAATACATGGCTCTTGTTTTTGTTAGCCAATAAAGTTGTGCTGTGCGGCGCTTCTGGTTTTGAGCTTGTCGAGCTTGCCGTCAGTCTAGGCTCAGCAGATGACCCAGAGGCTTGCGCAGGAAACACTGCGGCTCCACGATGAAGCAAGCTATGGTGCCGTCTGCCACAAAACTGGCAGGAACTAGCCACACAGCCTTGCGAAGCGTGGCCCGGGCCCAGGCACAACGAGCAGAGTTGCATCCTTTTTACCTTGTGCAGTCGATGAGTTTGGGGGAGACTGCTGAACAATTGGCAGTTGCTGATGCTGTGACCGGGCAGACGACAGCACGAGCAGGAGCTCGCATCTATGGTGGTGGTTAAATACGATCTCATATGCTGTGAGCCGTTGCCACTATGCCCTTCAGCTTGGGACCTACTTGGCTGCCTCAGAGCTGAGTGTTCCAGATTCTCGAGCTTCAGACAGCGCCTGTCTAGAAATTCTAAGAATTTCTCCAACGATGGGATTTCATCGAATGAGTTGGAATCGTGCCAAACCTCCTGGGTGACATGATCCACCTTTTGCGTTATTGTATGAATAATGATGGCGTCAGCAATTTGTTCATTAGTCGATAGCGCTTCTAGCGCACGCAGATGGGACACGACACTGTCAGAGAGCGCACGTAAATTTGCAGCCGAAGGAGCTCGAATTTTGGGCCGCTCTAGAAGCTCATTAATATGGGCTTGAAAAATAAAACGCTTGTTGTTGAATCACCGGTGGAGTATCTCCAAGCTACACCATAATTGTTGCCAGATAGCTCGAGCGAATTTATGGATTCTAGGGCGGGACACTTAAGGCAAGATTTCAAATGCTGAAATTTCTCCACTGCAATAAGGTCGTGGTCTTAATCAATAATTGACGAAAAGGTTGCCCAAAAGTCCGCAAATTTATCGTACCCAGTGCTGAATTCGAGGAGCTTAATCTCCGGGATTCGGGAACGCCGTTGATGATGCCCTGAGCAAACATGGGGTGGACCATCTGCCAATATTGTTGAAGACGCTAACGCTGCTGCCTTCCTCTTGCCAATCTTGTGCTGCAGCCTCTCCTTTGACGAAAGAAGTGTCTCGCAGAAATCCATGGACAATGTGGTGTTCAATTCACTGGCAACAGTGAGGTCATGAGCGTCATCAAATTTATTTTTAATGTCACTGAGCTCTTCTACGTGCAGGTGGAGACCCTCGATTCGTATGGATGAAATTCGCTTTTCAGTTAAATGTCGGTCAAATACTTTCACCTTGGCGAATAACCCAACAGCTAGTTTCTGGTGTAGTTCCAATTGATCAGTGGTGTTAGAATGGGTGGCCATGACTTCTAATTTATTTCAAGTTTTGTTATGTATATAAATTGCCTTTTGCGTAAATCAACTGATCCGTGGTAAAGTTTTTGCACTTCGTAGATTGTATACAGCACCGCTAAAAGGGATGTGAGGTACACAAAATCAACAGCAGTCAAAAACGTTTTTCGCCGTTTGTAGACGTCGCATCAAATGAGGGATGCGCGACGTGCGGGAGCCACAGCAAAGAGCGATAAGCACCTAGTGGACGCTCGAACTCGAAGGGGTGCGGGGTACACAATCGACAGCAACCAAAACGTCTTCGCTGCTTGTAGGCGTCGCATCAAATGAGGGGTGCGGAAGCCACAGCAAAGAGCGATAAGCACCTTGTAGACGTTCGAACTCGAACGGGTGCGGGGTACACAATCGACAGCAGCCAAAACGTCTTCGCTGTTTGTAGGCGTCGCATCAAATGGGGGCTGCGCGACGGGCAGGAGCCACAGCGGAGAGATATGAGCACTGTGCAGACGTTACACAGCTTGACCAGTTAATTTATTTATTTTTTTTTTATTTTATTTATTTTAATTATTGTTTAGTAAATGAAAGTCTATTGGCTCAGGTTCGAACAATGTTCAATAACGACAATTGTAAAACAGCAGTTTTAAAATACTGTTCAATTTGCGATTTGACAACCACAAATCGGAACAGTAATTTGAAACTAGCGGCTCAAAGTTGTCGCCTTGTAGCGAAGAGTTCAATGCACCGAGCAATATTCTTACACTTGTAAGAACAATAATGTATAACGCGTGCGCAGGCGCGTGGTTCGTTTGTACTATGCGATTATGCAATTTCCGTAACCTTTAATATAAAATGTTTTATATCAAAGATCACGTCGGGGTCACCAAATGTTTGGCCACCAAGCTTTTTTAATGGCCCTTCTTTATTTAAAAGAAGATAAAGTTATAGTATATTGTATAATATTTATTTTATGAGGCGCTGTGAATAGTGCTCCGGTTCGAATGAGTTGTACCCAACAAGTGTCTGCTCAGCCGCAGCCACAAGGAAGCTACCCAATTTGGCAGCTTCGGCTGATCAAGCTGGCAGAAGAGAGGCAGCCGATATGACCCGCCCGAACATGCGGTCTCGGCTGCAGTCGCTTGCACTGGAAAGAGTGGGTACTCAAACACTTGCAGTCGCCAATAGTGCCCTTTTGGCTGCTTCGACTGCAAGAGCATCCGCGCCGGAGCATCTATTTCAACAGCTCTCTTATATGTTCTAGGGAGGGAGCAGCCGGCACGGGATGTAGGGCTGCATAACCAAACAGCCGCAATGCCTGAGCTTGGTGTACCTGCAAAGCTAAGGCGTTTATGCAGAATAAAATTGAGCAACACAGTCAGCTCTGAAAAGGTATGATTTGACCAATACGAAACCTTCAGTACCAAGCATGGTCTCAGACAAAATGATTTGCGTACTGGTATGCTCCTTAACTTGCTGATGGAGAATATTATCAGAAAAGCTGGTGTTCATCGGACAGGCACAATCATAACAAGCAAATGTGTTTAGCTTCTTGGATATGCGGACGATGTTGACATCATTGGCCGTACGAAACGTGACGTTACTGCGGCTTTTAGTACAATTGAGAAGCAGTCGGCAAGAGTAGGTCTTGCCATGGTCTTAACATGGGTTAGGCAAGGTTTATGGTGTGTCCTACTAGGGTGTCAAAACTTTGTGATACCCATCTGGTGGCAGGCAGCTATAACTTTGAAGCAGTCAACGACCTAATCTATCGTTTCTCTACCGTTACCCAGGGTAATGATGTCAGTATTCAGATAATGTGTAGAATAACACTTGACAACAGGTGCTACTATGGACTCAGTAGGCAAATGAACATTAGAGCTCTCTCTCGCCGGACAAAGACAACACTCTTCAAGACGCTCATCAAGCCAGTGCTTTTGCATGGTGCAGAAGCCCGGACTGTATCACAATCTGAAGCAGCTGCTTATGGAGTGTTCCAGAGGAAATTACAGTATGAGGTGGAATGACGAGATGTATGAGCTGTACGATGATATTAACGTGGTCCATCGGATAAAGACGATGCGACTGCGATGACTGGGTCATGTCGTGTGTATGCATGAACAAGCTCAAGCTCGAAGTGTCCTTGTTGCGGTTCACGGCGGTCAACGTAGGAGAGAAAGACCCCGGATACGCTGAAGGGAACAAGTGACAGGTGCCCTGTCGTTCATTGGAATTAACAACTGGCGGACTAACGCCCATAATAGAGAACCTTGAAGGCTACAAGTGCGTCAGGCTGTATTCCAATAAGGGTTGTTGGTGCTAATTAATATGATATAAAAAATATTTATTCAAGGCTAAGCACTCCGAATTGATGCCAAAATCAGCGCTTCGGGAATTTAATTGGTTACACTAGCTGAAAAGCTAATGGTCTATGCTATACACACCCAAGCAGAGAGTAATATTTAAGTATAGTTTATTCTAAATCTAATTTAAATCTAAGTAAGAGGGATACCGCCACGAAATTATCGTATTTCTTTGTGATGCATGACCAAACATTCTCCCTCTGTTGTTAGATATGGACTTCAAACAATGTTCTGCTTGTGCAGCACACAAAGCTTTGAAAGGCCTTCCAGATTATCCTATTGGCAGTCAGTAGGACGGTTACTCTAGCTGCTCGATCCTCACAGAGTATTAGTGCGACCACCCACACCAAAGGTCAGTTTTGTGGGGGGAATCTTATGCCCTTCTATCCCCATATCATTAAGGAAAGTGCGGCATCCTCCGTTTAGATCGCTGCTGCAACAGCGTAAGGCATTTTTTGTTCCAGCGGTTCCAAAATATTTGCTGGAAATACGTCATGTGCTGCCAACGATCCATTGGGTTAAACAAACATTGCTATTGGTACTGTGTCTAAGAACTGAGCTGGAGTCAACACATCCAGGTCACTAGGATGCTCAGACAATGGTGTCAAAAGTCTTGATTTAACAATTGTTGCGATACTGCAAATTTGCAAGCGCAAGGACCCACGGTTCTATAAAAATGGTGTTTGAAGGTTTTACAGTTGCTTATCATAGATAACATCAGCCACTGACTTAACCCTCTCACTGGCCAATAACACATTGAAATAATTGCATGAAAAAATTGAGAGCCAGCGTGCATATTTTTACACTGGATATAGCTTGGAATAATATAATAGATGTTTGGTATACCAGCTGCTCCCTCCAACAATTTAGAATACAAGAGGCAAGAAAATTGATATAGATGATAGATGCTCCGGCGCGGATGATTTTGCCGTCGAAGCAGCCAAGTTGGGCGCTATCGGCGACTGCAAGTTTTGAGTATCTTCTATTATGAAGTGCAAGCGATTGCAGCCGAGACCGCAAGTTCGGGCGGTTTTATATCAGCTGCCTCCCTTCTGCCAGCTCGATCAGCTGAAGCTGCCAAAAGGGTAGCTTCCACGTGACTGCATGCTGGGCAGACACTTTGTCGATGGAATTTGAGAGGTGCAGAAGGTGCATTTCATGGAGCTAACCAAGGAGGCGTGGGCTTCCACATCATTTAAAACATAAAAATTTAAATAACTTATTTTATTTTCTTTAAATAAAGAACGCCACTAAAAAGACTTAGTGGCCAAACAATAGCATTCAACACAAAATACAATATGATAGAATGCTACGAGCTAAGCTCATGTCCCGAGTTTTTAAGACGTTCACCAACGCGCATAGTTCAAGCTTCATCTATAAATAAATACGGAGAATCGATTTAACTGTACGTTTGTATTGCTTTCCTACCGTGCAAACGGCGGTACTCAAAAGCAAGGTGAACCATCTGAATGCTTTAAAGTAGCAGCTGCGTTGCCAAGCGAATGTGGTCGAGTCTTATCCCAGGAAATCTGATGTCTTTCCGAAACTTGTACAGGTAGACAATGAGTTGAGTAAGTTTCTCCCAGGAGTTCATAAATTTACAGCGGAGTGACACATCACTTAGAGGCTTGGGAACGGCCACAAGAATTCTCATTAATTGTGGCAATAGGGTGATGGACCAGCAATGCTCAGTAGAAAGAATAATACATAAATTGGTTAACGATGCAGGTGAACTTTCGTTCAAATTTAACTTTTACTTCCATAGTTGCTGCAGCAGAATTTTCCCTCTTGTCATGACTAACCCTAGCAATCCATTGGGAACGTTGCTTGGCGTCTTTTCAAGCCGTGCGCGGCACCGTGAGATTCAGCCATTGCGGCAGGAGCTCACGTAAAACATATTTGATTCTCATCGCCGGTAAACGCCGTGGAAAACGTGCGAATACGCAGAAAAGTGCTTAATAGTTTTGGCTTTACGTTCGTAGAGGAGCTGTCGGCGTCCAGCACGCAGTGATGCCGCATGAAAAATTTACATAGCAGGGCCGAGGGTATGTCAACAATGCTATGTCTCCTACATGTGATACGTTGCTTCTGTGACAGTTTCACGTTCATCTGACAGTTTACGCAAACTATGTTCATCACACCCAATCCTTTACTTAACAATCAAATGAGAGACGCGCGGTCCAAGATAATGCTACTAAGAAGCATGTTCCCGTCAGCCGGAATGAAGTGTTTTAGGTCTTTCCAATAGTCTCGTCATTGGTATAGCCGTGTTTCGAGTATGATGACATTTTCTTTACTGTAACACATTGGACAAAATATTGTAGTGGTGATTTCGCCTATGATTGGCTTCGCAGACTGCAGCAGTTGTTTTAGAAGCGTACCATGTGCTCTTAGAAAATAGCGTCCGGCACGAGCAGCGGTTGTCATGTGGCTCTTTTAGTTGGTAAGAATCTCCATTATGATCCGTTGAGGTGCTGTAAACAATCACCAACATGTATAACATTGTTTTTATCAAAACGGTTAAAATTACTTCGTATATACTTGGGCAAACAGTGCAGGTTATGCTGCGAAACCAGCTGATCTATTGCACTTTTGCTGCGCTACGCAGGTCGTCGACGACACATATAAAAAAGGGGTGCGGGATACACAAAGCCAAAGCACTAATATCATCTTCGCTGTTTGTAGGCGCCGCATCAAATGGTGAATGTGCGACGTGCGAAAATCACAGCCAAAAACAGATAAGCACCTTTTGGACGTCACAACTATTAGAGGGGTATAGGGTACACAAAAACCAAAGCACTAATATCATCTTCGCTGCTCGTAGGCATCGCATTAACTGGGGGATGCGCGAAGCACGGGAGCCACAGCAGAAAGAGTTAAGCACTTGTGGACGATCAACCTCGAAGGGGTGCGGGGTACACAAAACCAAGAGCAGTCAAAACGTTTTTGCTTTTTGTAGGCATCGCATCCAATGAGGGAGGCGCGACGTGTGGGAGCCACAGCGGAGGGAGATAAGCACTTTGTCGACGTGACAAAGCCATATCGATTTTTTTTTTTTGAATTTATTTATTTAAATCATTGCTTAGTAAATGTAAGTATATTGGCTCAGGTTTAAACAATGTTCAAGAACGACAACTGTAAAACAGCAGTTTCAACATACTGTTCAATTTACGGTTGTTCCGCAAATTGAACAGTAATTTGAAACTAACGGCTCAAAGTTGTCGCCTTGTAGCGAAGAGTTCAATACACTGAGCAATATTCCTACACTTACAAGAACAATAATATATAACACGTGCGCAGGCGCATGGTTCGCTTGTACCATGCGATTATGAAAATTTCGTAACCTTTAATATAAAAAGTTGTATTTTAAACACCAAATGTTTAGCTACTGAGCTTTTTCAGTTGCCCTTCTTTTATTTAAAGAAGATGAAATTCTAGTTTTTTAGTTTTAATATATTTTATTATTATTATATTTTATTTTTATTGTGTTATATTATGGGGTACCCGCGCCTCCCATTTCACCTCCATTAATACACCTTCTGTATCTCTCCAAGTCTAACGATAAAGTCCCTCCGTTGGAAGCTGTAAGCTTTCAACTTTATATCTAAGTAAAGAAGAAGTTGAAGGGAGCAGCTGGTATGGCACATAGAGCTGCATAACCAAACAAACTGGAAATATCAATTGTTAAAAGTGCAAACTTTTCAAATATGAATCCAAGCTCGTTTATGCTAGCAATTAAATACTAGCTCAACCCAGCACCATAATGTCTTACAAAAATAATAGAGGTTATTACCAGCAATCTCATCGTGCAGCAGTGGAAGATATCGCGCTCGTGGTCACGCTAGATTATACAATTTTTAAAACAAATGAAATTATAATAGTTGAATCTAAATCCGAAATGGCAACAACAGAAATGCTAAAAATGTGTTAACTAATACACCAACCTGCAATAACAACAAAATTAATAAAAATCAATCCATACTACATTTTAATTTAAATTGTAGTAGTTAAATATCAACATGGACTACATTTCATATCAAAATCTCAACATATTGATACGGGAGCTGACATAGTTTTAAAGGAAACTGAAAAAAAAATTACCAAAACTTTAAATAAAAATTAAATCATAATTCTTAACGGAATACGACAGGAATAGGAAAAAGACCACATTATTACTGCGAAGACATCACAATTCCAATACGAGATCAGCTGAATTTAAATGCAATTTTATCATAATCAGTAGTTAAACGTAGTGTAAATGTAACGAAAAATCATAGCGAAATTTTTTTTCCAAATCTTGAAATTTAAAAAGGTATTTTTGTAGGAATCAGAATTTCTCATCATAAATTTAATATTATTATATATAAAAATCTTTAATCACATTGCGAGTCTTAATAATTGAAAAAAATACCAAAATTTAAAATATTTCAAAAAATTTAGAAAACAGAACTATAAAAACTTTTCCCAAATTTTTTGCAGAATACAAACATACATACATATTTTTACAGTAGTAACAAAATCCATTTTAACCAATAACTTTTACAAACAAAAACTTAGAAATACAGATAATGATTAAGTCTACATAAAAAATTACCGTATACCCCGTTCACTAAAAACAAGAAATAAATTAAAAATTAACATTACAGGATTATAATAAGCCACTGTTACTAGTAGAGTTTCACAGTAAAGATGAAGGATGGGATTCTCAAGCCATAAACCACAAAGCACCAAATACAAGAGTGGATGATAGCTCTCGAGCTTTCTGGTAAAAATAATAAACCCTGAGATTGGCTCGGTAATAAAAAAATATGCATAATTAAAAAGTAAATTACAAAGGCCAAAGGGACAGGAGAAGCTAAATGATCACACAGATCCTTTGCTATGAGGCTAATGTTTTGTTGTTATGTATTGTTATTTGAGTTATTTGCATAATTAAAATATAATTAATGTTTTTATATTACCGAGCCCATCTCGAGGTTTTATTTTTAACATTAACATTTCGCTGTTAAGCTATCACCCCCTCTTGTATTTAGTACTCTCTGCCATAAACAAAAACTCATTGCAGATAAATTATTATTGCCCTGTAAGACGACATATTTTACCGATAAAGCAGAGCTAAATATTTTTGTTGTCTTGGTTTAATATCATGATTACATCAAATAGACCTAGATAAGGATTTAGCCTACATATTTTCTATGAAAAATCGATTATCTAGATTAAAAAGAATAAGTTCGGAATTAAAAGAATATGATTTCTTTTGTATATATCACAGGAAAAACAAACTATACTTACCCGCATAAATATTAAAGATTTTAAAAATATACCTTACAATGAAAGCAAAGTACTTAGCCTTACTGCAAAGTCAAAAAGTTACTAAGTAATTTATAAAAAAATAAAAGGCATAATGTTTAAAATAGAAATAATGAAATAAATTCCATTAAATATGAAACACTATATAAATAAGAAGTTTAAAAAAATATCCATGGGCCAAACCAGTCCAGGCGAAGTGAACTGCAGTCGCCGTAGCAGCAGCAGAAGACAGTATTGTTAGCAAGGACCTTGCAGACAAATTATGCATTCTTGGCCCATCATATACAGCTGCGCGAAAAAAGGGTAAAAGCGTTTGTTGCCAGGCTCGAGAATACAGATTTCAAATCAGATGGCTTTTCGGTAGCACTGTCACTAAGGTCTTGCACGTCAGACTATGGCTCAAATTTTTCAACACAAGAAGCTCCAATAAAAAAAAGCAATAAGCCTAGTATATACGTGGAGCCCTGTCATTGTAACATTCCAGTAAATATGCAGTATGCAAATCCTCGTTAGTTGGGTGTTTGCTTTGGTTGGCTCTACTCCAGCGAGACCTGCTGCTCTTGCCGTTCGGTGCTGAGCCTGGACACTCCCTAGACTACAGCTTTTGGCTATTTTAAGATGTCAAGAATGTACCGGAGTTTTTCCTTAAGCATTCAAAGAAGGAAACTGATTGACACATCGGCGTATTTTTACTTTGGAGATGAATCTGGATCGCTGAACAGATCTAAAGATCAACTCTTGACAGGTCCAACTATACAACCAAAGTTTTTTAGCACTTTGCTGCGTTTTCACACGTTTCCCATGGTGTTAACCGGCGCCATCTACAAGATGTATAACCGCCTACAGGTCTCAGATTTATGAAGTGCATTTTACGGCGTTATTTACCAAGGCAACAATTGAAGATTTGCAGACTTGACACCGTCACCTACAGCAAAAAGCCAGCATATTTCTTGGCAATTCGGGTCATGCATCAACTGACAAAGGACAGAGAGGGCGCGTATCTAATTGAATCCAGAATACTGTGACGATACTTTTACGTAAACGACCTTGTTACTGGAGGCGACTCAGATCTGGGCGTCTTAGAAATGACAAAACAAACCAAAAGCTGTTATGTGAAGGACACTTCATGTTGCTCGTGGTACTCAAACCATGCCGCCGTCTTAAGGGAGTTGGAATATAAGTTTATATAGTTCGATGACACGAGCGACATAACGAAAACGTTTTAGTAGCTGATAAGCGGATGTTTTCGCTTTCACCTGTTGGCCAACGGGCAATTATATGATTCACTTGGATTGCTAAGGCCAGTAATTACAAGAGAAAAAATTCTGCTGCAGCAACTTTCGGGAAGAACCTATATTGGGACGAAAATTTGCCTGCATCATTAGCTACTTCATAGCTAAGCCCAGATTGTGATCTGTGACGCCTTTTTCAGCATGTATGGCGTCTGTATATATGTAATATTGACGGTTCATGGGCAGACCAGGTGAGCCAGCTGCGCTTCAAGTCCTGTTTAGTTCCGCTAAGATATTAACAATTGCCAAATTGGAGCTATGCGCTGCATCCGTGGTATCGCAGCTTATCTACGATAAGCATGAAATGAACTTCTTTAAGTATCCGCTCTTCTGTTGGTCAGATTCGTCCGTGACGTTATCTTGGATTAGAGATGAGCCTGCACGACTTGGAGTCGTCATATATCGCCAACCGAGTTGCTGCTATATTTTTGGGAGAATATACTAAGTGGAATTAAATAGTTCAAAAGCCTCTACACAGAGTTGAAAAATATATTAACACAGCCCCGTAAAGAATCAATAGCGATTACACTCCCATCTACAAAAGCATTTTCATTGACATTGTCAAAATTAATACAACCGGTGCTTTACCAAGATAGATTATTGGAAGCGAATATACTGTAACATGACGTGCGTCTTGACAAAATTCTTTGTTACTGTAGCATTGTAATTCAAACATGCAAAACTCGTTGCTAAATCAGTGGAAACGATCATTACAGACTTAAAAAATGAGTATACATAAATTCAACACTAGCTAAATATTTTAGATCTTGATGTGTCTCAATCATTGAATTAAAACCATTTTAGAGGTCACTGCTATTAATATTGTTAAAATAAATATGTATACGAAAATATGTATACGAAATAAATATGTATGCGAAATTAAGATCAATTAGTAGAAAAAAAAACAAAGAAATGTAATATTTTATATATTAAATATTAAATAGTAAGTAAACAATTGTCTTAACTCTACTAAAACATTTAATTTTTTGTTTATTCATAATTTATGTGCTCTTTGCTTTAAATTTTGACTTATTATGTAGTAATTTATATTCAGTAATTTTAAAGACATATACATACTGTATTGTATATATATATTGTATATAAATTGATATATCAAAGCCGTTCAAAAAAGGTCTCTTGAACGATTTTACATTTAATTACAAAATTTATAACGATTGCTTCTATTTATTTCGATTTTAAGATGAGTTCTAGGGATGTCACAGTCGTCTTCTCAAAGGCTCTTAAATATATTACACCGCCGGTACTAAAAAAAAGGGCTTCTGACGAATACATATCTATCTAATGATTATTTTAGCATGAAATGTTTAATTTGTAGTACAGTGTAGTACCTAATGTCGGAACGCGAGTTTTAAATCTAGAACTACATTTTTGTAAGGAAATAAATAATTGTTGACGTTTTATTATTAAAGTAGTTTCTATTGAAACATCAGCAATAAAAACAAAAAGTTAAAGTAAAAATTATTTTTGTCAGTAATAGGTAACAAAGGAAGTAGGATTTGGCAAATGTCTGGCGTGGATCAGGTAATAGCATTTGTTCACGTATATATTTATTTTTTGTATTTTCTTTTTTGTAAATATACATTAACTTTATATTTAATATAACTTTAAACTTTACTAACTTTATATCGAAAATAGTGTTATCGATCAATACAAATTCTTTTGTAAAATAATTACATATGCTTATATTTATATATTGCAGAAAACATACGGATCTTTAGGTAATAAAATATCTCACTTACTAATTCAAATAAAACTTAAACAAAAAATAATGCACAACTTTATGTATTGCTTTTTTTTCATATTTATTAACTCTATTTTGATATTTTTTGACTTAATGGCAAATTAAACAGTTAAATCGGTTGAGGAGCGTAATATTCCATGGAGTCAACAAGTTAACGAAGCCTCTCATGAAAACCTTTCATCCGTAGGGAATAACGATACCAATGGTTGTATATTATTTTTTTAGAATAAGTTGTATTGTAACATTTATACATTTAATCTAAATATAGCAGGTACTCCAAGCTCAATTCAGTTTCAATTTCCACCGTTCAATGCAAAGGAATATAACAAGTCTTTGAGCACCTTAGACAAGGAATGCCGAACATCGTACAACCATGGCAAGTATTATTATAATTAATATTAATTCAATTTACGATGTGTTATTTAGACACACAGTTTGTCAAGAAACTGTTTACGCACTGAAAAAACTACGATTTTTTGACTTTCAATGCGAAAAACATAACTTTTAATCAACATAATTAAATTTTTTTGATGGTAACTAATAAAGAAATATATTCTTAGTTGATTAACAATAAATAAATTTAACAATAATTAAAAACAAATATCAAAAATTCAACGAAAACCGTGTTTACACAGATTTGACACTGTCAGGAAACTTTTTACACAAAATATATATAATACTGTGATTCTTGACATTTAACTTAATTTTATTAACTTATATTCATTTTAATGGGAGGTCATAATCATTGGGAATATTTTGCCACTCTTGCAATATTGCAACTTTTATTTTTTTTCTTTTTTGGTTGCCTTTTAGCCACTTTGTTTTTTTAAATAGGGCCACAAATTCTCAATAGGGTTAAGGTCAGGTTTTTGTTGAATTATTGTTATTTTTTTTTTTGTTAATAAACTAAGAATATATTTCTTTATAAGTTACCATCAAAAAGAATTTAATAATGTCGATTAAAAGTTATGTTTTTCGCATCGAAAGTCAAAAAAATCGTATTTTTTTCAGTGTGTAAACAGTTTCTTGACAAACTGTATGTACATTTAATTGCAAACTTGCACATGCAAGTATTGCAGTAAATTTTGGAAAAATTTTTTGCATAAATTTGGAAAAAAAAAAAGGATGTTGGATATATATATCAGTTTTAGACCCTGAAATTATGAGTAAATATTGAAAATCTATGTTAATTTAAGCAAAACTATACTTTTATACTAAAGCGACAATTCATGATAACTTCATCATAATGTTGAAAGAGCATCGACCACATTTTTTGATTGTAGTAACGTTAAGATAGTTAGTCTATTAGATGAATGCAGCATCAGTTATTAAAAAAAATTAATCTAATATTAATGATAAAGTTCCAGAAATGGGGTCGTATACTACACGTAAAATAATAGAAAGAGTGGACATTATTAAATCCCTTATGACAAGTTTTATTCACATATAAGATTTTATATTATTAAATTGTTTGTTTTTTTTGAAAGCTTACCACCAGCTTAATTTTAAATTCTTAACCAGTTTTGTAAAAAGAAAAAAAATTACAATACTGTCCAAATTATGATTAAAAATTTTATTATTTTCCAAAGGCATGATTTGGTTTAAATGAGATTATTTATAATTTTTTTTTTTTTATTAAAGTTAGATAGATGTTATCTTTTGTTTGAGCTTCAGTATTCCATCCATTTATGCTGCCAATGCAAATTATTTAGAATTCATAAAAAAAATTTTGTCCAGACTTTGTTTTAATGCTTAAAGGCTTATATTGTAACATTTAGGTATTTGTAGATGCTAAAAAGAAATCAATGTATTTCTTTGGTTATTTATTTTATTAAAAATGAGAAAATAAATTTTATACCTTGAATAATTTACCAAATTCTCACCCGTAGTTTAATGTACTCCTCTTATCAGTTAAAATTAGAAAAATTACTGCACACTAATACCTACAAAAAGATTTATTTTTACCAGTTACATTTGCTGCAATTCATTTAAAATTACCTTTGCTTTTAACATATCCTCTGTCCAATCTTCCAAAGAAACTGTTTGTATTGCATTTATTAAAATTTTTTGTACTTTATCATTATTTTTTTTAAATGTACTTATTATTTCACAAGTAGTTGGAATTTTTTGATTTGTGTACCAACAATCTTTATTTGTGACCAAACCTAATGATGCGTACAAAATGCCAGCTTCCTTGGCTAATATAACTTCGGGACACATTGTCATACTTAAAATATCAACCCCCCATTTTTTGTATAACTTATTTTCTGCAATAGTAGAGTATCGCGGTCCTTCTAGTGTCAGAACAGTTGATTCAGGATGTATTGGGATCTCTAAATCAATCGCTGCTTTTAACAGGTGTTTTCTAGTTCGTTCGCAAAATAAAGGATACATAGGCAAATGACAAACACCAAAGGGACTTCCCAAAGCACCATCATAAAATGTTTGATCACGTTTTGTTGTATTGTCAATTACGTCATGTGGCGCAACTAAATCTCCTGGAAATATACTGTCGCAAAGTGAACTAACTATGTGAATGGAAATTATGTGGGTGCATCCTAATTTTCGCATTGCCCAAATATTACTTCTGTAGTTAATATTGGAAGGCATTATATCGTGGAGTCGACCACTTCTAGGAAGAAAAGCACAGTTTACGTCTTCAATTTGACCTTCAATTATAATATCTGAAGGCTTTCCAAATGGTGTACATACAGCGCATTCTTTTCTATTTTTCAAAATAATTAAGTTGTCAAGACCACAATCACCAATAACTCCAATTTTAATTTTTCCTTTTGTTTCAATAACACTTTCCATATTTTGGCCTTAATTTAGAGATTTTTGAATTATTAAAGTAATTTATATTTTTGAAGTAGTTACTCCTAAAAAATAATAATTTTTTCTGATTTGTCTCTCAAAGCCATCTAGAAAATCTTTTAAAGAAAAACTTCCGAGCAATTTTATTTAATTTAAAACAATACTCTTATGAAGCTGGGTAGTCAACTTCAAATCTCTGAATTTAAATTATCAATAATTTCTTGTACCTTCTCATGCCATTGTTATCCACGTTGAATTTACATAATTCAACAACAAATAGTGTACTGCATAACATTAATTTTGACAATCATAATGTTTCAATACATAGTAACAAAAACATTAACTTTCAATGTGATGATAATTTTTTTTGATTACACTCAAAATCTACAATGTATAAATGTATAGCCAATGTCAAATTTATTAGATTATGTAATTTGTAAACGTAATTTTAACATAATAGTTTTTTAAGATCAAATATAATAGATAATGTTAACGTTTTTGCATAATTTTGTTATCTAGTTATGTTTAAGAAATCCAATTTAGTAAATTTTTTGTAATAATTTGGACATTTAATAATTTTCGACATGCTTAATTTTGGCAAGAGGAGGAAAGACCAGTGTGTGTACGTCAAAAAACTAACATCGCAAGAAATCAAAAATGGATGGATAGAGGAAAATATTATAGGCATGTAGGTAGATAGCATGAAATGCATTCGATCAAAGTTTACTTCTACAAAGAAACGATAAAAGATTGTAAAGAAAGTACTGAACTTGCTTTCATTTTTTCAATCCTGTCTGCTATTTTCGTATTTTTCTGAGGACGTATAAAGGTATTATTCTTATAGACGTAAGACTACATTCGGCTCTACAAATTGCATTTTGCTCAGTCTTTAGAACAGCTACTTAAGCAACTTTATCATCTGCCATAATAAGCTCGACCATACGAGCCACATACTTCTAAAAAAAAATTTGTGTACGACGAACTTTTCTTTTTAATATTCCAAGAAAACTTTAACAGAATTGTCGATTACTGATGACTTAAAAGAAGACTACAAAATACAAGAGGGGGTGATAGCTCTCGAGCTTTCTGTTAAAAATAATAAGCCCTACGATTGGCTCGGTAATAAAAAATATGCATAAATACAAAAGCCAAAAGCATAGGAAAAGCTAAATGCTATTCCTGTGCTTTTGTCCTTTGTAATTTACCTATTAATTATGCATACTTTTTAACTACCGAGCCAATCCTGGCTTATTATTTTTAACAAAAAGCTCGAGAGCTATCACCCCCTCTTGTATTTTGTACTCTCTGGTAGTGCTCTTGTCCAACTATTGATTTTAAATGAAATCAAAGCACAAGACAATATACAAATGCACAGTAAAGGAAATTACAAGAAGTTTAGTACAGTTAATCAATTCGCATCCCGTTTTACATTTTTTCGTTGGGTTTACATTTTAAAACAATTACTTGACAAACTAAAATTGTTAGAGTTGTAGGGTTACATTTAATTTTGCTATTTTCTAAGAATTTTAAAAATATGTATGGTATAAATTTTTACTTTCTTCATTTTATTTCATTTATAATATTTTTTATTTACATCTTTAAAGATTCAAAAAATACCTGTGAAAATCGTGGATCTAGCAACAATACAAGGCGCGATGAAAATTTCTGGAACTCTAACAAATTTTTTGTAGAAAACTCTAGGCAACCTTCAATCCAGGTACGTCTATTAAGTAAGATTTATTAATGAAATAATTACATATTTGAGTCTTTTTTAAGAATTTATTTTATAAAAAGAAAACATAAATTTAAAAGATGAATTTATTTTATTGTTAGATTCCTTATGCTTTTGATGAAATCTTAAGACTAACTCATGTGCTCTTGTAAGTCTGCGTAGACTTATACATTGTATGTTTGCAGATGTTCGTATTATTAGAGATTCCTTTAACGGACTTGGCATCAGTTGCTATGTTGCCTTCACTTTAACCAATATTTTTGGAAAAGCTCAGCCACACAGATGTTAAGTTTGATCTCGTTACATACATTGGTGTATTTTATTATGTTAAAGCAGTGTGACTTTGATCAGTTTAGAGTTAAATGATGCTGAGCAGTGGCTGTAGTGGGAGAATACCAATCAATCTCCAAACTTTACCTGATAGTAAGTCTGCGTAACAGTACAGGCTTTCATAAGAATTATTATTATTAAACAGAAGATTAACAAAACAATTTTTAACCTACTACATTATAGGAACAGTAGCTACAAGGCTTTCGGCTCGTTCTTATTTTTTTTTAATTTAAATGTTTATATTTGCTCAGAAATACCTAATTTTTTTATCGTTTTATTTATATATACATAGTGTGTTTGCAGATGTTTGTATCATTAGAGATTCCTTTAATTTAAGTATGGGACATTTCATAATTAAATGTTTGAGTGTTAAAATAGAAGCACGGCATAAGCCTCAGGTTGGTGAGTAGAGTTGGTGTGCCCTAAGCTTAATCTTGTAAAGTTATATCGTTTAAGTTAGTTTGGGCAGGGTATGTTGGCGTTGTTCCTTTGGTGTTAATTTTTTAGAAGTTATATGTAGAATATTGCCATGTCAATATGTTTTTATTTTTCATAAATTAAAAAATTAGATTTCGGAAGTCAGACCTCTCTACGATTTTTTCATTATGACTATTTTTAGTGCCAGCGTGTTTTGTAGCAAAGTTGCTTTTTCATTTTCTTGAATGCCGATGTGCCCTGGAATCCACATTATTTAAATGTTTTTTTTAAGGGATAATTTTGCGAAGTCGGTTATAATGGTCCCATTATTATTGGGGATATTTATTGCAGTGATGATGGATTAGCTATCCAACCAAATTATGTGTGCACTTTGGCTAAGGCAATTTTTAACGCTTGTAAAATCGCATAGGCTTCGGCTGTAGAGATAAAACAGAAGTCGTAGGTGGGGTTGTAAACTAGGATTGTAGCATCGCTGTTAACAACTGCATAGAAAACGTGTGGGAGCCATCTGAGAATAGGATCGAGGTTTTTTTTCTGGCTTGGTGATTTTAAAAGGCTGAGAAAGTTTTTTGATATATTTCAAGCAAGACTGAGTGTTTGTTGTACCTTCAGAGTTCGCTTGTATATGATCGGGGTTTATGCATTAAGGATGTGGACCGGTAGTTTTCATAAACATCGGCTCAAAATTCACTTTAATGTCAGAGCAGAGTTGGTTGGATTGGGAAATTTTATTAGGTAATCTTTTGTGTTTTGCTATAATTCTAAGGCGTTTGTTGGTATTAAATAAAAGTCTTGGAATAACTATAAGAGTGATTTGTAGAATACTGTTTTCCAAAGTAGGTAACCCTGCTTTTGTTGAAGATGTTGGGAATGCGCGAATATTTCTTCTGGTTGCTGTGTTATATGAAGGCTTAAGAAGAAATATGTTGGCATTTGAAGAGTATCCATAAATAGGTAGAGCGTATTCGATATTATTGAGGCTCTTGTAGCATAAATCATTGTTCTTTGAGCTTCAGACCGCCTTGCATTTAGGTGCTTTAGAATATTTAATCTTAGGACTAGCTTAGATTTAAGCAAAGAGTACTAAATACAAGAGTGGGTGATAGCTCTCGAGCTTTCTGTTAAAAATAATAAGCCCTGAGATTGGCTCGGTAATAAAAAAAAATGCATAATTAAAAGGTAAATTACAAAGGCCAAAGGGAAAGGGGAGGCTAAATGACCACACAGATCCTTTGCTATGAGGCTAATGTTTTGTTGTTATGTATTGGTTTTTGAGTTATTTGCATAATTAACATATGATTAATGTCTTAATATTACCGAGCCCATCTCGAGGTTTTATTTTTAACATTAACATTTCGCTGTTAAGCTATCACCCCCTCTTGTATTTGGTACTCTCTGGATTTAAGGTACTTATAGTGTTTTTTAAAGTTTAGCTTATGATGAAATATTTCACCTAATATTTTAAAATTGTTACAATATATTAAAGTTTGAGATCTAGTATCTTTTAGTTTTGCTTTTTACAATTATAAAGTAGTTTACATTTGTTTAGGCCTAAATTAGCACCAGACGATAGAGACAAGATATTGATTGATTTTATATTTGTAAATTGAGAATTAGCATTATGAAAATTTTTAGTTTTTGTAAATATAAGGACATCATCGGCATACAAGATATGTCCCATGTGGTTAAAGCAATTTAAGATGACGATCATATTGTGCAAAGGAAAAGTATTTGAGAAAGCATTGTGAATACGAACTAAAAATTTTCTTTTGCTTAAAAATGATTTTAGAATGTTGTAGATTTTAATATCAGCTTTAATATTTGTTAAATGTTTTAATACTACGTGAGAAGTGAGTCTATCGTACTAGGATGGCTTTTGAATTCAAATTGCCGGTCACTAAGAGAGTTTTTCTTGAAAAAAACATGATTTTTTTAGGTATTATTTTTTGAGGAGTTTACCCAGACAAGGAAGAAATGGGGCGGAAATTAGAAATTTCTTGTTAGTGGTTATTGGGTTTAGGGATGGGGATAACGGTAGCGCACTTCCAACATTGAGGGAAGTAGCCGATCTAAAATGTTATTGAAAAGAGTTGTATATGAAATTTTATTAATTCCAGAAGATAAACCCTTAACTGCTAAGTGATTCGCATACTTTATTGAAAAAATTTTAGATTTATCATTTACAAATCTTAAGTCAATATTATGTTGTGTGAATAATCAGACCAGAATTTGGCAAACGCAGTGGCTATCTCGTTATGATTGAAAATGGGGCCACTTGTGGAGTTAATTTGGATAAATTGGGTTGGACTAGATGTTCCACAAATTCTTTTTATGTTGTTCCGAACTAGTTCGGGTAATGATAGAGGACTGATTTCTTCTGTTAATTGTTTGAGGCTGTTGTATTTGCTTTCTCTGCATTAAACCTGAAGTGTGCTTGTGCCTTTTTGTAAGACACCAGATTATCGGCTGCAGGTCTTCTTTTGTAATTGTGGCAGGTTTGTTGTTTTAGATCCCTGAGGTAGGATAATTCATTGTTCCACCATGCAGTTACATTTTTGGAGAGGAGGCTTAGATTGTGGAATAAGAAAGTAAGCGGCGATGCGGACTTATATATGAATGTAAGCTACTTCTTTGTAATAATGTGCGAGCTTTTGTTGTTAATAGTAGAATTGATAAATGTGCCAATTATAAATGTGTTAATGTCTTGTGCGTTGAATAAGTAAGTTGTGAAAACAGTGAGTGTAAAAATTAGAGATTGCTGATGAGTTGCATTTAATATGGGTTTCTTGTAAGGCAACTAAGTCTGACTCGTCTTCTTTAAAAAAAAACTAGAAAAAATGAAGTAAATTATTACGAATGCCGTTTGTATTTCATTGTAGAATAGAGAAGGACATTCTAAAGTAAAGTAAAGAATTAAAAAAATATACATGTGATAGTAAGAAACAAGTGCAGTTTATCATCAATGTAAACGCGTGGCCGAAGGCAGCGGGGACAGTGACTATATCTTTGTGCTGCACTATCATCGTCCGCACGGCGACAAATATAAAAGATAAAGAGAGTGGATCGTCAACCTAACTGAGGTCAGTATCAGTGGAGACAAGAGAGTGAGTGAAATAGATACAGTTTTGTCGACTTTGTTAAATTTTGTGTTTGGATTGTTATTTTTGTTTACAACGTTTTTAGCGTTACTGTTATTTTGTGATGCCATGAATCGTTTTGTCATAACTTTTTTTGCTGTGCTCATTGTTTAAAAACTTGAAACAAAAAGTTTTGTTAATATTATATTTTATATTTATATTTAAATATAAATATGCTAATCTTTTCCCATTAATGATGAATAGTGGTATTTTTACTCTCCAACACTAAGTGTACTTCGAATAGACATATAAGTTTTGACAAAGTCGGTATTTAAAAAAATACGGCGGTGCATAACAAAATACTTTTTACCACTAGTAAATTATAGAGTTGTTTTCGTAACTTTCGACAATTGTACAAGCTTATGCAACAAGTCGTTCTATTTCTTTATGCAATCGAAAACTTAAGTCACAGATTTTTATATTATTTAAGGAAGTGCTTTGCATTCATTCATTCGCCGACTTAAAAGTTTAAAAAATTAAGGTATTCGGTATAAACAAAACACTGCTAGTGTCTGCGTCGGCGCAGTCTTATTTAAATGTTAGGTGTAACAATTTCAGTGTTAAATTATTTAAGTCGTGTTAGACTTTGATATGTTTTTCGAGTGTTTTCAAATTTAGTTTTTCCTGTAGCTTTAAACTTATTGGTCTAACGGACTTGGTGATAGAGCTTAACTGTGGTATGGGATATCCTTATCTCTTGGGTTGACAAATAATAACTTGTAAAGGGTTGTCGAGCGACTCAATAACACATATTTTTCTTGTCTTGCGTTAGTATAAATGGTTAAAATGTTTTTTTTTTAAGTTCAATTCAAAAGCATTCTCCTGTTCTACGTCCATAATCCATAATCTCCCATAATCTCTACCTACTTACGCGAACAATTTTTGTCTAGTGTTGGATTAAATCTCGCAAGCGTGGAAAGTGCTTTAGTTTTGACTACACCATGATGGGTTCGTTTCGGCTACGGCTTCTTTTAAATTGTTAGATTGCAGAGCCTAACTCCATTACTCAATGTAATTGTATTTAATTTAATAAGGATAATATTATTGTTAACAGCAAAGAAGTTCAACTCGTTGATCTTATTCTTATAATGCCATTGACATTCAATATAATAATGTTGTACAAATATAAACTACAACGATTTGGTTATTTTTTAAGACAAACTTATTCTATTACAACTTCTTTATTATTGTTCTTTGTTCTCCACTTCGGGCGTCGACGCAGTAGCCGTTACTTGTCGTAGCCAATGTATCGCTGTATCATGCGGTGGTACTGTTGTTTGCTTAATTGCGATATCATATCCCTTGATGAGTGCATTGATCGTCATTTAGTCTAGTCTTCGTTTCTTTGTCTTAACTTATTTAGTAATATTAAAAATAATAAAGAAACACAATAAAAAGAATTTTATATATATTTTTTGTTCAATTTTGACATTAGTGCGACATGAATATTGAATGTTGTGAATATTTTTTTTGTTTGGTGTCGCTGATTTGTTGAATACTTATTGGTACACCCGAATTCCTCGATTTGGAATGAAATATATGGCACACATTGTAGGCTTGCGTGTCGAGCTCGCCTGTGTAATACTTTGATTAACTGACGAGAGGTGTTTATGACAGTCCCCTGTATGGTTTATGAATTTTGTAGCGTTAATACTCTACTTCATGTCGTCAAATAGTTTTTGCTTTGCTTGCCATTGCAATTGGTATAATTATTCAACGTTGAAAGAGCAACTCGCCAACATCTGTAAAAATATTGTCAACGTCGTTAAATTATTCGCTTAACACAGCTTAACAATGAGTTTTATTATTGTCGGATTCTTTGACTAAACAAATTTCTATATTTCGCCAATTTTATTTTATTTCCTCTTTTTTAATCGATTTAGACGGTGTCAAATTTCTTTTAAAGCGAGCTCCGATGACTTTTAATATTGACCGTGAAAAAAAAGCTAATGGTATTAACTAGATTCGTTAATCAAGATCCAAATATTTTTTCATTGTGGTTGCTTTGTATAAAAATTGTAACAATAATCTTTTTTATACCGGTTAGCAGCAAGTAGAATTTAGCTGGTAGTATATTAATAACATATATCCATCGTTTTAATTAGAAACAGCAGCATATCCATTTCCACCTTTTATCCATTTTTTATCCACCTTTTACGTTCATGCACACCCGATATACAATTTTATATTTAAAATGAAACTAAAATATAATATGTATTAAAAACAAAAAAAGGAAACAGATAAATAAATTTATTCCAAAAAATACAGCAGGAACCTTATACAGTTTGTCAAACAATAGTTTTCAAAATGAAAAAACGCATAAAATGTTGTGCTTAGTGGCTTAAATTTTTTTTAAACGGGCTAATAATGAAAATCGGCTAGAACTAAGCCATTCTGGGGGAAGAATGGCTTTGTTAAGTAGAAGAGATGAGTCAAAAATATTGAAGATTGTATTTAAAAGTCCACAAATAAGCCTTAGACGATTGGCGCAGAACATAAAATTCGAATGTGATAAACAGGTGTCACATGAGACAATACGACAGGTGCTTCAGAAGTACAAATACTCGTCTAGAATAGCTCGTCAAAAATCATTACTATCGGATACAAATATTAACAAGAGGCTGCAATTTTCATATTAGCACATAAGAAAGCCAATGGAGTATTGGGACGATGAGACCCAGATAATGATACATTACCACGATGGTCCATTGAAATTTTGGCGAAAGCCAAAAACTGCCCTCCAAAACAAAAATATAATCCCAATTGTAAAGTTTGGAAAACTAGCAGTAATGGTGTGGGATTGTATTTCGTCCAAGGGCGTTGGTCAGCTCCAAATTTTCACGGATATTATGACCAAGGAGTTCTATTTAGATATTCTTTGCACGGAATTATCGAAATATGCTCAAAATTTTGGATTCAGTGATCCCCAAAACGCAGAAAAAATGCGGTACAAATTGTATCAGGATGATATCTGGCTACTATACAACTGCAATAAGGTGGTTGATGCTCCCCCACAAAGCCCTGACTTAAATCCCATAGAAAATTTATGGGCGTAGTTGAAGGAAAGGGTTGCAAAACGAGGTTCAACAAATAAAACTTCCTTAATAAGAATTATTAATGAAGAGTGGGAGAAAATTTCACAACAATATGATCTCAAACAGTTAATTGAATCAATAAACAGACGTTTGCAGTCAGTTATTGATGCCCAAGGTAGACGCACTTAATATTAGTTCACTTTTATTGTTAATTGTTACTTTTAGATTAAGATTTAGGCTGAGGATTACATTTTGAAAAGATTTGTTTGACAGTTTGAATATGTTGACATTCTACTTTTCTGTATAATTTAAATATTTCCAAAGACATTTATGAATTTGTTTTTATGGTTTTAATTAGTAATAAAAATATAAATACATAAAAAAAAATTTTTTATTTGGTCAATAAACATGGACGGAATAAGTCATTAAACACAGCAAAAAAAAAAATCATATTCTTTTCTAATTTCGTGACATCTATGGCAATATATTTTGCAACAGTTGTTTGCGCTATCAGTTTTAACAAAACCATCATTACCTGTAACTCATTTATCATTTTGTCAATGTTGTTTTTGATTAAAATGTCTTATAATCGAAATTTTTGTTGCAAAACTTTATTTTCATTTTTATATTTATATTAATGTTTTTCGCTACTTAGTAAAGGGCCGAATTAATACATATTGATCAAGAAACATAATTCAAACTATTTGCATAATTATAATTCTTAAAAATTATCAACTATTCTCAAAGAAGACTTTGCCCATTCTGTGTGTGCACTTTTGTTTTTCGGTATTCAGAAAAAAAATTGAATGTGCTGTTTTTTGTATATTGTTAATAATCAATTTGTTAACTTATCTAATGATAGCTTAAAGTAAAGTACTGTTTAGTAAGCTTAATGAAAACTTTAAGCATCAACTCTTTAAAACCGGTATCTTTTAATTTTTCGAAAATGGCTTGTAATAATTCTTAAACTCTTTTCGAAGAGTTTTTTATCTTAATTTAAAATCATTCTCCTCAAAAAAGTTATTCTTTATAAACTATGATGCTTATAAAATGGACAGAAATCTTCAACGTATGTGTATCGCGTTTTATTATTTATTCTAACATCTTTAGATATAAATGGTTTTTTACAAAAAACTTCATTTTTTCTTGCAGATAATGGAAAACGAAATCGCACATGTATTAAAGTTAGAGAGTCATACAGTTAATTCAACTGAGAGAAATAAAATGGACGCTATCTCCATTCCATTGAAAAAGACAACTTGGGCTTCAATTGCTTCACAGCCAGCTAAACTGACATCAAAAGTAAGTCTTTGTATTATTTATTTGTAGTCAATTAACATCAAAGTGTTTCACTTGGAAAAACAGATAAGCTTTACGAGCTCTGGTCACAAAAAAAAGGGACCTGGCGTGCCCCCACCACCAATGGTGCCAGGGAAACACAATCTCGATGTAAATTTATGGGATATGCCATCGAATAGTCCACCACGAGTACAAACTCCACCTGCGCCCTTAATTATATCGAATTCAGAAAAGCAATTTTTAGTTAAAACGCAGGATAAATTAAATCAACCGCCAAGTATAAACCAAGATAGTAATGGAAGCTATGGTTTAAAAACCAAATGTAATGATGACGAAATTGAGCAATCATCATCTTGTCCAGCTAGACAAAATTGGGCAACTGAACCGTCATTAAAAAGTACAGTCAATCGTGAAACCAAATTTGCACATTCTGTTCGACGAACTCCTTCAGCAATCAATAATGAACTTCGATGTAGCGATCGAAAAGCGAGAATGTGTAGTCCTTTAAACACTTGTGAGAAAAATGAATGTCGGGATGAAAATAATCCTAGTGCTGCAAAGGATTTATGTATAGTTCAAGATTTAACTTCACAATCCCAGCGACTATTAGACGAATTAAAGGATAAAAACAATTACAATCCAATTGAAATTGACATTGATAAAGCATCAAAAGCAAGGTAAGCCTCTTAAAACGAATTTTAAAATATATCTTAATATTTTGTTACTGTTTTGCTTTTAAGATTTTTTGTCATCAAATCATATTCAGAGGATGACATTCATCGCAGTATAAAATATGAGATTTGGTGTTCAACGGGACATGGCAATAAACGATTGGATTGTGCTTTTAAAGAGCGACATAAGGAAGGTGGAAGTATTTTGCTTTTTTTTTCAGTAAACACATCTGGTTATTTTTGTGGAATGGCAGAAATGATGACTCCGGTAGATTATAATTCCACTTCCAGCGTTTGGTCTCAAGATAAGTGGAAAGGAAAATTTAAAGTGAAATGGATATATGTAAAAGATGTGCCTAATGGAACACTTCGTCATATTCGACTAGAAAATAATGACAATAAATCAGTAACTCATTCGAGAGATACACAGGAGATACCAAACTCAAAAGGCATAGAAGTATTGCAAATTTTACACGTTTATAAGCATTCCACATCCATATTTGACGATTTTTCTCATTACGAAAAAAAACAAGAAGAAGCTGTTTCATCAAAACGAACGCCCATTAAAAATTCAGAAACCAGTCAATTACCTTTTAGTCGAAGTCAAGTACGTGACAACGACTGCAGAAGATATGATCGCGACGAGCGGAGTAACAGAAGCTTAGGCATTACTAGAACTCAAAATAATTTTTTTAACAGTGGAAATAATATTCGTGATCGGAATGTTATTTTTAATTGTAGCTCAAGATCTGGATCTTATCACAGTAGCTATAATGACTATCGACGTGGTTTTGAAAACCAAACATTTAAAACGGATTATATTTCAAAAGTCAGAGACAGGGACAATTATTATTTTAATCGACATGATTTTACCAATCAAAAGGAAGACAAGCCTAGAGTGAACAAAAAAGAATTCCTAGCGGATCAAATAAAAAATGGTGTACGATGTAAAACTAAACTCTCCACCACATCAACGGATCTGTCAAATGTATGTACAAAACTCTAAAATGATTTTTATTTTAATTTGAAATGACATAAGCAATGGGTTCGGAAATTGTTTAAATTTGGTGTAACTTCAAGTATTTCGAAATTTAAAATTTTAAAGCTTTCCCTACAATTAAATTAATAATTGCTTAATCTTTTTTGAATTTTAGAATAGTAAAAAAGAAATAATGGGGAACACTGATTTTTAGCGACCGACCTGCAACAAAAGAAGAGGTGGACACCACGTTAATCTCTTGAACTTGTATAAGACAAAACATGATTTTAGAAATAGACGTAATCTATAGTTTACAACAACCGAAATACAATATCATTTTGCAGGCAATGTAATTTATTATAACTATGGGTAATTAAAATATATTTTTTTTCGATTCATTATAGTTTTTATCGAACGGTCTACTAATAACAAATAAACATCAATTTTAATCATTCCTTGCAGTGGCATGTTATATATTATGTATATATATATATATATATATATATATATATATATATATATATATATATATGATATATATATATATATATATATATATATATATATATATATATATATATATATTACAAATAATCTGAATGGATAAATAATACGAGTATTAATTTTATTAGACTCGTTGTTGCCACAGCTTATTCAGCACTGATGTAAAGTTATGTATTAGTAAGTAAAAAAAATACATATTTTCGGATTTTGAAATATTTCTAAATAAATAATAAATACACGACTTTTACAGAACACACATTTTAGTTTTACACTTATGTATAATGACTATATTTTGATCGTACAACCCAAGCAAATTTTAATATAGATTATTCCTAAAAATTGATATGCCTTAACTTATTTCAGGTATTAAAAATAAAAAAAAAATATATATTCTTAGGTATTAACAAATAAAAAAAATTAATTGGATTGGTATTTGACACCATTGTTTAAAATAAGTGCGCAAAAAATAAAATAATTAAACACATAAAGCAATTAACACTTACTTTTATTTACATTAAATAACATTAGTTTCAAAATAATTAAAATAATTAGTAGCGTTTGCAGAAAAGTCTTTAGCATGGATGTGTACCGATCAATAATTTGCTTATCGCTGAAGGCAATATTACTTTGATGATATGATATGATAATGCTCATATTATTTTATAATCGTTGTCTTGTAGAAAGATTTACATTAACTCATGTGTTTTTTCAGTATCATTTTTTTTTAATCGGTTCAAAGAATATATCACATATTTTTAATGTAACAAACAATTCATAAAAGAGCAAAATGTACGACTTTTTAGGTAATAAACATACATTACACGTAATTAAAACCAATGCAAAATAATTTGTAATTCATAATCCAAACATGACCATTTTTCAACTTAAACTTTTAACAATAGGTAATAAGCTTTAATTGTTACTGCTGTTGTTTTGCATTTTCTCAGGCACAGGCACAGCTATTGTGCACTTACTGGAAACAGAAATCACAAAAGATGCCAGTAATACGTATAGAAGACCTAAAAATTGCCTTTAAAAGAAAGGTCACTTTTGTTAAACACACAAGGGAAGGAATGTTTGATCTATACAATGCATACTTGTACAGATAAGTTTACTTAATACAACAACAAGACATTAACACAGGGTAATTCATAATCGATAGATGAATTTTATCTGCATATATCTGATCTGATATTGAATTTGGCTATATTGTGTGTTTGTGTCTAATACTACACATAAATAGTTTTAGTACAGCTGTAGGGTCCCTGAAAAAATACCGACTACTTAACTTTTAAATCAACCAGAAGTAAAATGTTCCAACTCTATCACATCCACAACACATGAGCAACAAGTTGGTAAAAATTTTTAATCAAGCTGCAAACAGCTACACATATCAAATAAGTTTCATAAAACCTAACTGTCCCAGCTTGTAGATTGATAACTATCCACTGCATGGATAAATTGACAATTACAATTGCAACCATTTCAACAGGCATTTTCTCTTAAAATCATTAAAGTTCGTAAAGAATTCGTAACTATATGAAAATATATGCAAGTCGAAACAGGTAAAGTTCACACTAGTCTAAGCCTATGATGAACTTATCGCAATTACTGTGCCAGAGAAGTACTTAGTCTTAAATTAATGCAAACATTTCTCTTAAAAATAACTAAATTCCTAGGTGTTGTTATTTTTAACAAAGGCATCAAAGAATACAATAAAAAAGGGGACACTGCCAAAAACTTTGAAACCCCTTGATGTCTTAAAGGTCAAACCAGTTTATAAATTATCGCTAAGATGGAAAAGCCAAATAACTCTTATATAAGGAATGAAGCTGGTACCTATAATAACATTTTAAGAAGGTCTGTTCATTTTAACCAAGAAGGAACTAAATTATAGAAGGGACTATAAAAAGAAAAGAGCTCGACCTCCTACTAAGACAATAGCAGAGCACTAGAAATATTGTAAAGAAATTGAAAATTGGGACGGGATTGAAACTGAAAAGAAATAACTCTAACAAAATCTTGAAAATATTATTCAATTAAAAATTGATTCAGATAGCTGCTGCTCAACCATCAGTTATACGTACATACAGTTGAAACTACTTTTGCATGCATTTGGAAATACCCAAGTATAAATAATTGGTAATAATAGTTAAGTGTGGTAATATCGGAGGCAAATAATAGAGTCAAATGTGGAACGGATTTGTCTAAAATATTTACTCCCTAAATTTAACAAATCTCTCATTGTGAATGTATTCAAGATGATATTGGTATAATTAAAAATAAAAAGAAAAACTACGCCAAAGCCTTTCATAAAAAACAAATTTTATTTTAGTAAATGATAAATTTAAAATCTGAAGCTAAAAGACTAACATAAATAGTTAGCTGAAAACTAATAGAGCTTATTAATTATCTTTAATTGTCTTTGCCAGTAAGCCGAACAAGTGTCTACGTTCAATTTGATCTCGACCAGTGTTGTTTGTTAATAACTAATTACAAAACTTAATTTGAATATTGAATATAAATAGCTTTGAAAAAAAATCAATGCAGTAAATATATCATCTGATACCGCAGAATTGGAAAATGTTAAGGAATTGAAGACGCCGGCTAACCTAAAACAACTAAAAGTCATTATGCACAAAGTCAATTATTATAATAACTTAATTTCAAATCATTTGTAATAAGCTACTGATCAAATCCCGTTGCACCACAACACAATTCATACGTTTTAACGAAGAAGAAACTACCACAATAGCAGAAATCGCTGTTCCTTATGGCTTATGTGTAATTATGTCACAAATTTAGTAGGACTTGAAAGAAAGACTGGCAGCGTTCAGTTCTTAAACTTGAAGCCAACACAAAGTATTTTATAACCAAATCAAGAAGGAAGAACGATTTTTTATATTTTGTGTAAAGAAATTTCATTAAAAATCTGTATAGTTGATAATCAACGCCCATCACGGATGACCTACCCATTTTCAATTAAGTACAGATCTACTATACTTAAAAACACAGATGCACTTTCTTCTATCGTTGGCTGTGTTAACTTTTATATTTTCATTCAATGTTTGTTAGCAATAACGGACCTTATCTTACATACGAATCTTTAAAAAAAAATACATCAATAAAAGTTCAACAATGTCATTAAATGATTATTAATTTTCTTCCGACACGATATAAGTCATGACAAACATTTGGAGAATTTAATGACGAGATCGGCACAACGAATATGTATAATAACATAAGGTGTAGAATCTAATGTTATGGTATTATAAACGATACAAGATTGGTAATAATATTGAAATGCAAATAGATCCACGCGAAAATAGATTTACATATACTAGTATATTTAAAATTTAAAGCTAAATCTAATTACTGGCGTTTAGGGCGTGAGCAAACAAACAAACAAACAAATTAGTGAATCAATCTATTAATTAAATTATACAGTCCACCTAGACATAAATAAGTTGCTGTTAGTCTCCTTTTTTGTAAATTAAGAAAAAATTATCGAAATTGAAAAAATATGAAAATTTATTGACTTCTATTTGTAATAAATTTTCTTCACGCACACAATTTACAGCGGCCGGTTCAACGACTTCTCCTTTCCGGGTACTACATGCTGTCAGAGGGGCCTTTCCGTTATGTGCGTTCTGGGTACACTCATGCTAGAAAGAAATGCTGCAGAAGCCGTATGCATTTGAGGATTACCTACAAACGGTGGTGATAAACGATGTCAGTATTGGGTGTACTGTTGTGCAGGGTTTGTATCAGTCTGCAGGGTAGCTTTGGCAGGATAGTTGAAGGTAGTATATACTGCAAGCTCAAAGAACTTATTGAACCGTATATACTTTATATGGATAAGTTGCAGCAGCTGGTTGGTGTTGTGCAAGTCATTTTCGGTTAGACGTGAATTCAGCCTGGTTTAGTAAGATATTTAGGCAAGCGCATGGATATCCTAGCTATGCACGTGGTAAACTGCTTGCCGAGTTGGCCGTGTTCCGAGATGTGCGGGTCATCAACCAGTCAAGCGAGTGGTACACTTTTGTGGTCCAAATGGTGGTAGTGTCATAGATGTTACCCTTGTGAATAAGGCAGTTTTATCTTCAGAGGGAATGTTTTGGGTAGGCGGGTTATAAGTGATCACAATCCTATTGAGATTGTTGTCGCTTTCACCCGTTGACCGAGGGCAATATGTGTTGTACTGCTAGGGCCGACTGGCGCCTTGTTCTAATAGCACAATCCCGAGGTTGCCTCCACATTACCCGTAGGCTGTTTTCCCGGTGCTTGCTCTTCTGGTCGTGGTTGCTGGTGCCGCAGCTGGCCCACTGCTGCTCCTCGCTTGAGGTAGCCGGTGGAGATATGGTCAGCAGTAGTGACCTGAAGGTCACGGGAAAGCAGGTGGCCGAGAGGGGGGCGAGGTGCATGAGGTACGAGAGCTAAAGAGGGACAGGACGGTCATCCGCACTCCGTCCGTCAGGGAGATGACAAGGGTCTCTCTTTGTGAGAGTTATTTCCCAGACAGAAGAGCGTGTGTCGTCAGATTAAACAACGAGGCACTTTTGGATGTTGTTTGTGGCTGTCCGCAGAGCTCCATCTATGGTCCATTCATATGGAACTTCATGATGGGATCTTTGCTGGAGCAAATCGGACCACCCTACATGTGTTGTGCATACGAAGTTGCGTGTTGCTACAGAGACAAGCGCGACGTCGTGCTTGCCTACTGTCAAGGCATGGGCTGAGAGTATGGGCTTCAGCCTGGCAATGGACAAGACAGTGACAATGTTGCTTAAGGGCAACTTGTCTTCCAGTTGACATCCAATTGTCAGGCTAAATGACACCACTCTAAAATATGCTACAGAGGTTTAATACCTAGGCATCAATGTTGGCGAGAGACTTTCGTTTTCTACTCATATCGCCAGCCTCAAAAGATGACTAATAGGTTGTGTTGGGCAGGTACGCCGTATATTGCGCAATGAGTGGGGCCTCAGCAGGCACTCTGTCCGTACCATCTATGGTGGTCTGTTTGTTGCATGTGCAGCATATGGATCATCTGTTTGGTACAAGGCACCTGCGTCTGTTAGAGGCATAAAGGATCTGTTTTCGTTCCAACGTGTGATCATGCTAGGCTGACTCTATGCAGGCAATGCAGGTCCCTCTTGACTTGGAAGTTAGGCGACGAGCTCTAATGTTTAGATCAAGAGATGGGTACCGTTACTGCGGAATGAATTGTTAGGTGTTGTAGATGTAGAGAGGATAGGGATTAACGACTGTAAGTCACTACTGTTAGATTGTGTTCTGTTTGAATCGCAATTCAGATGGAACACAATCCAAAATGGTCGAACGACACTCCTAACCTAAGTCTCGGATTTTTGCTGACTGGGCATGGCTTCTTCAATACATTTTTGCATCTGAGGAGCCGAGATGCCATTGTGGCTCTTCCGATAAAACAAGCTTTGTTCATCTTGTGGTGGGGCGTTATACCGTTACTGGCAGTAAGTACGAATTGAAAGTGGTTTTCATAGCACGAGGTCCGACCGGAGACTTAAGTCTAATACCACGGGTAACCGGTACTCGCGGAACTTCTGTTCCATCCGGTTAATTGGTTGCGGCTCCTCGGGGAGTAACTTGGTGGCTGTGGTTTAGCACTCAAATGCGGGTAAAGTTTCGTCTCGACGTGGAGTTTCGTTATACAACTGGCTGCTGTGAGGCCAAAGATCGGCGGCGGTTTGTATAGGTTTGTATAGGAAAATGACATGACCTAATAGAAGTGACATAATTTGGCACCCGCGGAAAATTTTTTTAACGTTGCTTGGCGTCTTTCCAACCCATTCTAGGTACTTAAGATTAAACCATCGCAGCAAGAGCTCACAAAAAAAAACGGTTTGGTCACTAATATTTCAGCTTTATTTATATTTTAAATTTTAAAGTAATATAATAATTCAATTAACTATGTGTTGTGGTTGTCTGTACATTGACTAATAAAACAAAGAATATAATTTCTCCAACGCCAGTTCTTGCAGACGAAATTGCCAATTCAGGCGTTATCGTTTCGACTGCAAGAAGCTGCCAAATCGGGTTACTGCGAACTGAGCAGACACACTACTTTCGAACTCAAAATTAATTGAAGGTGCAGACGGTCGTAAAAGGCAACCTACCGTAAGTTAAAATTATTTTTATCATTTTTAATAGATAGCCACTAAAAAAAGTTTAATGACTCATTATTTGGTGACCCCGACGTGATTTCTTTTTTATAAATTTTATTTAAAAAGAAAATCATTTATATTTATTAATCACGTTTAGTCAATTGTCGTGCTTGCAATCTTCCCACGCCTACGCCTGCGTCAGTTAGATAGTGTTTTAGTATACGTGTTGGCACATTGTTTAGTGCATTAAGCTCTTCGCTACAAAGCGACAACTTCTAAGCCGCTGGCTTTATATTATTCATAGCTAATCAAATGAAAGTCTCGAGGACGACAGCATAAGTCAACAGCAACAAAATTTAAAAGTACCAGAGGCAGAAGCAGTCGCTTCTTGATTTTTTGACTTACAAAATTGAAAGCAGCAGAAACAGTCGCTCCTTGATTTTTGAGCCTTTTCCTGTTGTTCAAAGCCAAAAGCAACGAAAATCATAAGCAGGGAAAAGTCGGGTCCGACTATTTTTATGATTGTTGCTGCTGGCGACTTCCGAAAGTCGAAGATTGCAGCAGCGCCGACTTACGTGAAAGAACGTGCGGGAATCACAGCCGAGAGAGTTAAGCTTTTCTTTTCAAAGCTGCAGCATTAAGAGTGTCAAATGGCGTACAAAATAAGAGTTTAACTTGTCGGAAGCGCGATCCTGCACAAGATTAAGTGTCTTTGTTATTTTACTGCCATCATTAAACTTCAGAAAAGTTTCAGTTCTTTATTCAGGAATCTCACTTAGTAGGACGGTGTCACTAAAGCACCATTTCAGTAGCTCGAAAGGTCCCTTCGATAACAAGTCCTTTTCATCCTTCATAATTTCTAAAACCTCGTGAGTTGTGTTGCCACCAGTAATTATGTGGTTTACATTGAAATCGTGGCTCAGAACGTTGGCTCAAATGGGATACGTAGAGCTTTCGTCTATTTTCTGATGCATGAATCTCACAGATAAATAAGACGTAGGCTTTGTTTAGTACGCGACAGTATCTAACTTGCATATCTGCATCTCGTTTTGGGTTGAATCACTTCACAAGATTCAATGCAGTTAGGTATCGGGAAGTGTGACCCGAATGCAGCGACACATTTTACAGATGTTACCAGTTAGCGGTACAGCTAAAATTTGACACCGCATGACTAGAAGAACCTTAAAAAATGGCACGTCGCCTCATACCATTTGTACTATTCTTCATGAGCACGCCGTGGTGAGGCAGGAAAAGCTTTCAATCACCAAGGAACTTCTTGCTTACATTTCGACATATACGTGTAGGAAAGCTGCGTACTGACTCTTTAATTCAGGATGCCAAGCTATCTTTTTTTCCAAGTTCTGAAACCTGCGATATGCCTGCATGTGGGAATTTTAAACCGCGCTTGGACTGATTTTTAGCGGCAGGCGCACTGAGGCAGTCGAGAAAGAAAATCGAGGTATAATGATTCTTAAACTGACGTGTCTCTTTAGAATACTTATTAGCAGAATAAAAACAGCAATTATTTCCGCACAAATTTACGCACTGGATACTGATTTCTCCTGACGCACCTTCACCTAATTCAAGATAACATAAAGCGCAGCCGAGAAGAGTGCAAGTCCTTTCCGAAACGGAACCGCCTCGAATTGAAAGCGTTGGCGACAGCTTAAGCTGGCCTGCACAAAGTAACTCGAAAAGTTTACTTGCACCAAATAATAAGTCGACTTGTCAAGATTTGTAGAATTCAGGGTCCGCGAATTAACATTGATGGTAGGCTGCTGCTATGTAATATTTGAAACGAATAGGGCTGCAAGGTCCGCGGGCTAGTTGGACCCATTTGATTTGATTGTTAAATTTATGTACTCTTCCTCGTCTCAAACTTTTTCTCGTTGAGTCCAGATACAAGCACTTCGCCTTTATCCTGCTTAACTGTAGGTGTTGTGACGTCCTTACAGTAATTACGTTAATTTGAGAGCCACAATTCAGGAGCGCACGTCAGGGAATCCATGATCCGGAGCGGTCTCTCACTTGCACGACGTCAGTGGACAAAAGCAGATAATCTGCAGCAGATTTCTTATCTAATGTGCGAAATTTAGTGTATCTTCAGTTTGGTTGCGATTTGAATTTTCTGGCTTTGAGATTGTCCCAGATAATCCAGCGAATTGCGCAATGACACCAATATAGCTGTGGTGCTGGTTGCCATAGAGACTACCAACGCAACTTTATGCAGTAAAACCCGGCGCCAAGTAAACTTAAAAAAGACGCAACTTCTTTGCTCTGTTCAGTAAATGCGATACTGAGAAACTGTCGATGATATTTATAGAGGTTGAGTCCGGGTTGTTGCTGCTGGGACATTCCAGAATCTTATTAACATGAGCTTTCTAAGACGAGCTGCGTCTAACCAGAGACAACTTATCTATAGACATGAAAATGAAGTTGTTGTAGACGACAACATTTTGAACACAGAGTAAACGAGATTGAACCCACTCAAAATAAAAAGAGAGAGTTTGTGAGTCTGAGTGCCTTTTGTCTTTTCTCTTGCTTCCGCACATCTGAATGCTGAGCGACTGCTTGAATAGCCGAAGTAGACGAAGTGATGTTTACAAATATCACACATTTTGCCCATCAAGAACAAATGTAGAAGCAGATCTTCGAAGAAAGATCCAATGCAAATAATAACTAAATTTAATACAAATTAAGCTATTTATGCTAACATTTCAGCAACAAATTGAAGCATATGGCATCGCCAAATTATACGAATATTATATTTTGCGAAGTTAGTAAATTAATTACATTTTAGTTAGTAAAATAATAAGTTCATAACATATTTGTTACAAATGTGTAACATCATAAAGTAACCCTTGATCAACAAGAATTAATTAATAAGACAGATACATCTCATTCATTCAGAGGCTTCTGCCCGACTGATCACTTAAAAATCAGCAAAACGAAGCAAAAGCGATTCCTTCATATTCTTGGGCTGCCCTTTAAATAAGTGAAGTTCTAGGGAAATGATAGACAAAAGCATGCGTATGTCACAGGCAGGGCCAATTAAATTAATTTGTATGCATTGCTTCGGCCCTAGGGTATCATACGATCGCGCGGTCGTTTTTCAGGGGCCACGAAAAGTAGCAAAACTCTTTTAAATCGCTTCAAAAATCATTTTTCGGCAATGGGTCACACATACCATTGCTCGCTTCTACGGTGTAAAAGTTACATTGGTATGCGTTTATCAGAGGATAGACACAAGATGCCTGGTTGCTCAACTTCATTCAGAATCAAAACAAAGCGACCAAGAATTGTACAAAGCTTACGCCAGCGAGCGATAAGGAAGGCGCAATGCTTTTTCCCTTTTTGTTTCTATATTCGTATGGTTGAGCTAAGTCAGTCGGCAACACCCGACAACTCTGCATTGCGCTCAGTACTGAATGAGTTTTAGTTTCCACTCATTATTCACTCATATAAGTGCGCTCGGGTTCAATCTCGTTTACTCTGTGTTTTTTTTAACAGGGCGAACATGTCCATTTTCATGTCTATAGATAAGTTGTCTCTGGTCTAACACACAGAGTGTTAAACTACAAGAGTGGGTGATAGCTTAACAGCGAAATGTTAATGTTAAAAATAGAATCTTGAGATTGGCTCGGTAATATTAAAACATTAATCATACTTAAATTATACAAATAATTCAAATAATTTTACATAACAACATAACATTAGCCTCATAGCAAAGGATTTATGTGATTATTTACTTGTTCCTGTGCCTTTGGCCTTTGTAATTTACCTTTTAATTATGCATATTTTTTTTACTACCGAGCCAATCTCAGGGTTTATTATTTTTAACAGAAAGCTCGAGAGCTATCATCCACTCTTGTATTTGGTGCTCTGTGGTCTAACAGTAACTTAATTCAGGCAGTTTAATCTCAGAGACTTGTGTCTCGTAGAGACACCATATGAAGTACGCCAGGGAGAGAGTGCGACGATTAAATTTAGCACAGGCGAAAGAGAATTCATTTGTTTTTCTTTATTTGTAAGTAAAAGAGCTTGTAGACGTAACAACTCAAAGAGATACGGACTACATAAAACAAACAGTACTAAATTCGTCAATGTCAACGACGTACCAAATGAGGGAATCACAGCAGAGAGATATAAGTACCTTGCTGTCGTCATTTACAATTATATCTTATTATTTATTTTAACTATTACTTAATATATCTTTATAAGTCTATTGGTTCAGGTTTAAGCTCGTATTTTACTATTACAGCGCTTCTTTTATTTCTTTGATAGTCCGTGTCAGTTCTCCACTCTTCGGTTTGTCACTGACTGACCGCTCCTATTTTTACCCTCCTTTACACCCGTGTTGACAGCATCGTCGTTTTCCTTATTGACGTCCCTATTCATTGCCGGTTCACACATCCCTTCTTTGTTTACGAGTTTCAGCTTCAAAGATTGAGTGGGTGAACAGTCTGAGAGGTTTAAGGACGGTTCAAGCGGTTTCTCTGTTAGCTGCTGGTTACCCTGGTCATCCTGGAGTGTCGTATTTGGTTCTGATTTTCTGAAGGAAGATTTTGGGGATGTCTCTTCCTCGGTTGCATCTGATGGTATTTTCTTAACGTGGAATATGTTTCTCAATAAAGTCTTGTCTCCTGACATAACTTTTATTATATTATTGTTCTTTTCAATAACCTTAAATTTAGTTTTATTAAGGCGTGGAGTTAATTTATTCGGAAGAACCACGTTTTTTAAGAGTACCCTATCCCCTACGTTTATCTCAGCTACACTCGCTCCCCTCTTTTTATCTGCATAATTCTTTCCTTTCAGTTTTTGTATGTAGCACCTATCTCTTTCCACAGAGTCCGTAAACCTTCCATCGATATCATCTATGCACGGTACTTTATCACGAATGACTCTATTGAACATAAGTTGAGTGGTAGTGTAGTCCCATGTAGAGTTACATTGTACATAAGTACGAACTTCTGAATTTCTTCTTTGTAATTTTTTTTATTAGAATATGCTATTTTTAGGCGCTTAACTAATCATCTATTTATGTTTTCTACTTCCCCATTTGCTTTTGGCCAATAGGGTGGACTCTTAACCTGTTCTATTCCACAAACTTTACAGTATTTTTCAAATTCTTGACTAATGTATTGTCGTCCGTTATCAGTTCGTACATATTTAGGATACCTGCAAAATATTTCTTTCATTACTCCAATTAGGCTGGCTGACGAAATTAAATGTATAATTTTTATAATAATTTTTTTTAATAATTGTTTGGTAGGGACCCAGTAAATCTGAAGCTACCCAAATCCATGGACCAGTTGGAAATGGGGTTCTATCCATGGGTGCCGACTTCGGAGCTTGGGACACCAATAGGCAACTTCGGCACTGTTTTACAAACTTTTCTGCTTCACGATCAGTTGGAGGCCACCAAACTTTTGATCTCAAGCGTCTTTTCATGGCAGATTATCCCGGGTGTCCTTCGTGGGCTTATCCAAGTACCCACTTTTGAAGCGAAATGGAAATGACGATGCGAGTTCCTCGCAAAAAAAAGCGGTCCTATTGCCGACAGCTCGTATCAAAATGGATAAAGTTGTTGGGGAGAATTATATTTCCATAAGTCATTTTTTAGACTGGCCATCGCACCAACGATTTCTTCGTCCTTTAGAGAATTTTTGGCTATTTCAGAAATGGTCATCGATTGAGCGACGGCATTCTCGATTACCTGTAGAATGCTGTATGCAACCCCTCTGTCGCAAGAGTCGGATGATGATAGTTTACAGAGTCAAGACAAAGTGACAAAAATGTTTTCTTTTCCGGCTTTGTATATTACCATAAATTTGTATTATTATAGTCGTAGTAACCATCTCTCTATGCGACCTGGTGGTTTCGATGTTGGTTAAAAAATGGCCTCTAACGGTTTGTGGTCAGTCACAAGTTCAAATTGTAGTCCAGGTAGGTAATAATAAAACTTTTCAACTGGCCAGACCAAAGCCAAGCTTTCTCTTTCGGTCTGTGAGTAACGTTTCTCGACATCCGACAGTGCTCTGCTGGCAAATGAAATAATCAGTGGATCATTGGTAATTGAAAATAATAGTAGTACCGGTCCGAGTGCTACTGGACTGGCGTCTGCTATGAATTGAGTCCTGTCTCCTGGGTGAAAATATGAAAGATTTGGTACTTGAGCCAACCGGTACTTTAAGTTCTGGAAGGCATTTTTCTCTTTTTCGCCCCAGCTAAAATTCATGTCTTTTTTTAATAACTGTCTTAGCGGATCGGTGTAGTTTGCTAAATCAGGAATAAATTTTCCAACGTACGTAACCAGTCCCAGAAAACTTCGTGTCTCTTCCTTGTTGACTGGATCACGAAATGATCTGGTTTCCTCGACCTAATCGGGATCTACTTCAATGCCTTTATCCGAAAGGATGTGTCCCAGAAATTCAAGTTTTTTTGTTCCCCAAATGTATTTTTGATCATTTAGAAAAACGTTGTTTACAGACCTGTTTTACAGTCCCATCGTGCTCTACTTTGCTAGCTCCAAAAATAATTTTGTCGTCAATGTAATTCATGACGTTTGAAACTGGTGCCAGTAGCTATTCCAGGTGGCGTTGAAATAATTCTGAGTTTACTCCGAACATTAAACGTTTATATCAAAAGACCTTTTGGTGTGATAAAGGTCGTAATTTCTCTACTGCTTTCGTCCAATTCCAGCTGATGATAAGCATCTTTCAGATCCAGACGCGACACTGGTCATAAAGGTCTCAAAAATCGGTATAGGATGGTTTTCTAGTCGAATGGCCTTGTTTGCTAGCCGACACACAGTCGAATATCCCTATTTTCTTTAAAATCCACTACAATGGGATAGATCCATGAACTGGGGCACTTTACTGATTCAATGATATCTCGGGCCAACGCTTCTTCGAGTTTAGCTGTAACCTTGCCTTCTACGGCTACCGGGATTCTCCGCACTGGTTGTTGCACTGGTTTAACTTCGGGATCAATGCATAGTTTAATTTTTATTCCTTTCTACTTAGGAAATGGTGCGCACATTTCTATTCGGTTTACCTCTAGGCCCAGACGAAGGACGTTTAGTTTTGTAGCCGCCTTTCGGCCAAGTAATGATTGACGTCCATTCTTAATCACAAAAAATGTAGCAATCACCTGAATATTGGGCACTGCTGAGATGGGTGCTTCAAAAACAAAAAAACAAAAATAATCTCTAGTAATTTTTCAAAAACATATCCACGAAATTGTTTCTGTGAATGCGATCTTAAAGGTAAAGGAGGTTAAATCTTGATCCTGAGTCAATAATAAGGGCAATTCTTTTGCCACCTATGACAGTTTATCACTTCTTCTTGTTCATCGCTCATTATTTTAAAGCAATTACTACCTTTTTTCTTTGGTTTGGAATCAGTGCAGTCATCTTCCACGCATCTTACATTATTTGGTCGTATTTTTAGGGAATCACTTTTCGAGTGAGTGTCTTGTCTGGATCTGCATTTTCGTCCAAAATGTCCTAAGTTTGAGTATTTATTACACCTGATCAATCGAGCAGAACAAGCAAGATCTGTATTTAAATGACCCATTCGGCCACACCTCAAACATTCTGTTTTTTCCCTTATTTTCTCGTCTTCTATTTTGATAATGGAATCAATGGTGATCGGGTTTGTTAGCATAGCCTCGGATTGTTTATAACTTTGTTCGTCAATTTAACAGGCTTCGATGACCTCGTCTAGTGAGTATTCTTTACCTAACAGCTTCTTTCTCAACTCTGGTGATGCCCACGAATCTATTATTTTATCTTTAAGACAGATTTCCTCGACTTTCGTTTTCGTTGCGCCAAAGGAACATTTATACATCTGTTGCCGCAGACGTAACATAAATTTCTTTCTTTCTGTCTTTCAAATGTTGAATTTTGTTTCGGTGATAAATATTAATTTAGTTTTTCAACCAAATCCATGAAAACATCATATTTCTGTTCCTGCAGTTCTACTCCGCCAATGTGAAGAAGTTTAGTCCTCTTGACTTTTGTAGACTCAATTTGTTCAATCTCCAGTAGTATGGTGAAAGCTCCAAGGCATTTATCCCATTCAACTCGGGGTACCGCCTTCTTAATAGCACCACATGAGAATGGCTTTAAGTAATTTTCAGACATCCTAAAACTTTGAATTTTAATTTACTAATTTAGAAAAGAAAATAATTAAATAAATTTAATACTGGGCTTGTTTGCACGCAGCCCTGGGCTTGTTTGCACGCATCCTCTTATTTATTATTTATTGTATATCATACACGGTCGATCTATTATTTGGCTTACGCCAAAGAGTACTACAGAGACAACTTATCTCAGAGACAACTTATCTA
>JAWNNX010000060.1:0-47877 GCA_035044505.1 Zaprionus lineosus
CGAATTGGAATATACTAATTTTTTTACTTAGCAGCTCGTAGATATTTAGAATACCCTAACCTGCAAAATATTTCTTTCATTACTCCAATTAGGCTGGCTGACGAAATGGAATGTAGAAATTTATATTCCTTACAACGGGAGTAATAATTAATAAAGACTAAAATGAATTCATTGTTTGATAGGGGACTCAGTAAATCTGAAGCTACCCAAACCCGTGAACCAGTTGGAAATGGGGTCCTATCCATGGGTGCCAGCTTCGGAGCTTGGGACAACAAGAGGCAGCTTCGGCACTGTTTTACAAACTTTTTTGCTTCGCGATCAATCAGATCCTTTGGTAAATTCTTTGCTATTTCAGAAATGGTCATCGATTGAGGGACGGTATTCTCGATTACCTGTAGAATGCTGTATTCAACCCCTCTGTCGCAAGAGTCGGATGATGATAGTTTACAGAGTCGACACAAAGTGTCAGAAATGCTTTCTCTTCTGGCTTTCTATATTACCTTGAATTTATATGACTGTATTCGTAGTAACCATCTCTTTATGCGAGCTGGTGGTTTTGATGTTGGTTTAAAAATGGCCTCTAACGGTTTCACAACGGTCAGTCACAATCTCAAATTGTAATCCAGCTAGGTAATAATAAGACTTTTCAAATGCCCAGATCAAAGCCAAGCTTTCTTTTTCTGTCTGTGAGTAACGTTTCTCGACATCCGGCAGTGTTCTGCTAGTAAATAAAATAGTCAGTAGATCATTGGTAGTTGAAAATTGTAGTTGTACCACTCCGAGTGCTACTGGACTGGCGTCTGCTATGAGGCGAGTTCTGTTTCCTGGGTGAAAATATGCAAGATTTGGTACCAACCGGTACTTTAAGTTCTGGAAGGCATTTTTCTCTTTTTCGTCCCAGCTAAATTTTATGACCTTTTTTAATAATTGTCTTATCGGATCGGTGTACTTTGCTAAGTCAGAAATAAATTTTCCAACGTACGTAACCAGTTCCAGAAAACTTCGCGTCTCTTCCTTATTGACTGGATCAGAAAATGATCTGATTTCCTCGACCTTATCGGAATTTACTCCAATACCTTTATCTGAAAGGATGTGTCCCAGAAATTTAAGTTTATTTGTTCCCCAGATGCATTTCTGATCATTTAAAAAAGCGTTGTTTTCAGCGAGAATTCGACACACCTGTTTTACAGTCCCATCGTGCTCTACTTTGCTAGCTCCAAAAATAATTAAGTCGTCAATGTAATTCATGACGTTTGAAACTGGTGCCAGTAACTGTTCCAGGTGGCGTTGGAATAATTCTGGAGTTAAGTTTACTTCATACATTAAACGTTTATATCGAAAGAGTTCTTTTGGTGTGATAAAACTCGTAATTTCTCTACTGCTTTCGTCCAGTTTCAGCTGATGATAATCATCTTTCAGATCCAGACGCGAGAAGTATCGCGCGTCTTTTGGTCTGGTCATAAAGGTCTCAAAAATTTGGTAAAGGATAGTTTTCTCGACGAATGGCCTTGTTTGCTAGCCGTATGTCCACACACAGTCGAATATACTCATTTTCTTTTAAAGCCACTACAATGGGAGAGATCCATGAACTGGGGCACGTTGCTGATTCAATGATATCTCGGGCCAACGGTCCTTCGAGTTTAGCTGCAACCTTGCCTTCTACGGTTACTGGAATTCTCCGCACTGGCTGTTGAACTGGTTTAACTTCAGGGTCAATGCATAGTTTAATTTTTATTCCTTTTCGCCTTAGTAGATGGTGCGCACATTTCTATTCGGTTTATTTCTAGGCCCAGACGAAGGTCGTTTAGTTTTGCAGCTGTCTCTCCGCCAAGTAATGATTGACGTCCATTCTTAATCACAAAAAATGTAGCAATCACCTTGATATTGGGCACTGCTGAGATGGGTGCTTCAAAAACACAAATTACTTCTAGTAATTGTTCAGAAGCATATCCACGGAATTGTTTCTGTGAATATGATCTTACATTAAATACAGCCTCTACATCCTTAAGTGATTGCCAATCTTTATCACTAAATCGTGATCCTGAGTCAATAATAAGGGCAATTCTTTTGCCATCTATCTGACAGTTTATCACCTCTTCTTCTTCATCGCTCATTATTTTAAAGCAATTACTACCTTCTTTCTTCAGTTTGGAATCAGTGCAGTCATCTTCCACGCATCTTACATTATTTGGTCGTCTTTTTAGGGAATCACTTTTAGAGTGAGTGTATTGTCGGGATCTGCATTTTCGTCCAAAATATCCTAATTTTAAGCATTTATTACACCTGATCAATCGAGAAGGACAAGCGAGATCTGTATTTAAATGACCCATTCGACCACACCTTGAACATCTTGTTTTTCCCCTTATTTTCTTGGCTTCTATTTTGTTAATGGAATCAATGGTGATCGGCTTTGTTAGCATAGCCTCGGATTGTTAATTAATTTCTTCATCAATTTGGCAGGCTTTGATGACCTCGTCTAGTGAGTATTCTTTACCCAACAGCTTCTTTCTCAACTCTTTAAGACAGATTTCCTCGATTTCTGTTTTCGGTGCACCAAAGGAACATTTATACATCTGTTGCCGCAGACGTAAGATAAATTTCGAAAAAACTTCATTCTCTACCGGGGCCAAGTTCCGAAAGAGGTGTCTTTCAAATGCTGAATTTTGTTTCGGTGAAAAATATGAATTTAGTTTTTCAACCAAAACCATGAAAACATCATTTTTCTGCTCCTCAATATAGTCTATTAGCGCCCCTGGTAATGAGAACGCGACCGTCTGTAGTTTAAATCCGCCAATGTGAATTAGTTTAGTCCTCTTAACTTTTGGAGACTCAATTTGTAGTAGTATGATTGAAGTTTTAAGCCATTTTTCCAGTTCAACTCGGAGTACCGCCTTCTCAATAGCATCACATAAGAATGACTATAAGTAATTTTCGGCAATCCTTAGACTTTGAATTTGAATTCGCTAATTTAGAAAAGAAAAAAAGTGCAATAAATTTAATACTAGGCTTGTTTGCACGCAGCCTCTTATTTATTCTTTCCTACTTGTATATTATATACGGCCGATCTATTATTTGGCTTACGCAAAGGAAACCTTCGCGGACAGCATACACTATACCAAATTATATCAGTGTTATTGGCTTATGTAAGTTTTACTCTTATACTCGATCCAGAGAGCACCAAATACAAGAGGGGGTTATAGCTTAACAGCGAAATGTTAATGTTAAAAATAAAACCTCGAGATGGGCTCGGTAATATTAAAACATTAACCATATGTTAATTATGCAAATAACTCAAATAACAATACATAACAACAAAACATTAGCCTCATAGCGAAAGATCTGTGTGATCATTTAGCTTCTCTTGTCCCTTCGGCCTTTGTAATTTACCTTGTTATTATGCATATATTTTTATTACCGAGCCAATCTCAGGGCTTATTATTTTTACCGGAAAGCTCGAGAGCTATCATCCACTCTTGTATTTGGTGCTCTCTGACTCGATCAGTGATATTGGCAGAGAGTACCAAATACAAGAGTGGGTGATAGCTCTTGAGCTTTCTGTTAAAAATAATAAGCCCTGAGATTGGCTCGGTAATAAATAAATATGCATAATAAAGAGGTAAATTACAAAGGCCACAGGCACAAGAATAGCTAAATGATTACACAGATTCTTTGCTATGAGGCTAATGTTTTGTTGTTATGTATTATAGTTTGAATTTTTTGCATTATTTACATATGATTAATGTTTTAATATTACCGAGCCCATCTCGAGGTTTTATTTTTAACATTAACATTTTGCTGTTAAGCTATCACCCCCTCTTGTATTTGGTACTCTCTGGATATTGGCTTGTGCAAGTTTTACTCTTACACTTGACCAGTGTCATTGGCTTGTGCGAGTTTTACTCTTACACTCGACCTCTTTTTTTTCTTCTGGCTTCTATAATAATACACGTCCTTTTTTTTATTTACATTTGTATTTTTTTTTTTTTATCTTTGTGTTTATGGCTTGTATAATAATACACGGCCTTTTTTTATTGAGTACTTCTTTTATGAGTACTTTCCATTTTCGGCTCACGAACGTGCGTTGCCACCTTTTTCTTTGTCTGGGCTTGTATAGTAATACACGGAATCTTTTTTGTTTTTTTTTTTTTTATCTTTTCGGCTCGCAAGCGTCGCTACCTTCTAAAAAAAACAATCATTATTTACCTGCTTGACACTTGACACTTGAAACTAACATAACACAAAGCACTTGAAGCTAAACATCCACCAAACCCCTGTCAATAAACTATTCACATTATTACCCGGGATCTGTCAACTCCATTGCCAGATGCTAATGTCGCTACCCTTAATGACAGCGTCGCAGTCGCCAACCCGAAGATAGATTAGGGATTCAGGTCCTAGTTGTAAGTTAGTCTTAAAATGAATCTTGAATAAACCACAACGTTTTGTAAAACTAAGCCGCGCGATTATTAACATATATGTTATCCACGCACACAGTGCCTTCAACAGAACCTAGCGGGGTTGTAGTGTTTTGGCCCAGGCCAGGAAACACCATTTCAAATGTTGAAAAATTCAATAGAAAATGGATTTTCTTATACGTCTGCAAATGTGCAATCAAACAAACATTATCTACCTTGTTGTTTTAAATATTATTGCATCTCGTCGAATCTCTGATCACATTTACATTCTTCATCTTCGCTTGGCAATTCCTTGAAAAGCGTCCGTCTTGTTGTTCGTGAAGCGTTTCGTTTTTATTTCGCTTGCAATTCTAACACAAGTGATCAGCCGAACCCCAATAAGAACAGTTTGGCTCACCATGTATTTACATGTCGATACCAATGTTTTTACTTTTGTGTTGCCTCTATTATCTTGCTGTGAAAGAACGAGAGCTTTGCTCATAATTGCAACATTTCCTATTCAGGTCATCGTACGTTTTGCACTCCAGCATGTTTTGTTAACATTCGTTTTATTGTGTAGCGAATGATTAGGTCTCAATGTATACCATGGCAGCAACTTCTTCCTGCTTAGCAGCTTTTTATGAAAGTTCTGTTTAAGCTGCCTCGGCATAGCCCCCTTTTGTTCGTCTTATGAACTAACCAATTTTGACTAAAGACACAATTCATCTATCAGTTTTGCACATGTATTTAGTATGTATATAGTAGTGGGCATTTAGCTCGAAGTTAGTGAGCCATTTTATAGTTAACACAATGACCCTATCGAAGTCTGCTATGACTTCAGAGAAGCCCTTTATCATTTGCTGTATACTCTTTTCAGTGCCTTCGATAACTCTCTTTATTTTTGTCAAATTCACTACTTTTTGCATACTGTTCACACCACCATTTTATTTACTTTTATCTCTCAACGTTTCTTTGTGCCCTGCTCGTCTGTTCTCCGAAATCCTCCTGTTTTTCGATCTGGCTTAGTTCTTTCTTTGCTCCGACCACCAAATGTAAGGATGTGTGTAGGGCTATTATTAGATTATATAAATTAATAAACGGTTTATTCTATTTAAAGAAATGTACTAGTTTATTCAAGAATCATCTTAAGACAGAATTAAAATTAAGATCTGAGTCCCTAATTTAGCTGTGGGTGGTTGGCAGTGGTGGTCTTGGCGGCAGAGGCTTCGATCTTAACGACGGCGACGTCGATATTGTTGACACAGCGGCGTGATTGAAGTTGCTGAGTTTGCCTTATTGGGAACCACCCACATGCAGATGTTTATGTTTATTTAAGTTCCACGAACTTTGTTGCACTATTATTTGTGTTTTGCAAAGTTCGGCATCACAATGTTGTGATATTGGAACATCAGTTATTTCATTCCTAAAAACTTTGCTGCTCACTATTAAGATGTTGAAATGTAAGTTATTTCAACTTAAGTGTCATAAACTCTTCTTCCTCCAAATCAAACTAGTCCTCAATGGTTTTTAGAAATATGAAAAAATATTGAACGGTAGTATACTATTGAATTTTGGTTTGTTCTTATTTATCTTATTTTAAAAACTTGTGGCTTGTCGCTGATTTGCAGAGTAATGTTTTTTTTTGGTCGAAGGCAAATTTTAGATAGTGTCGTTAATATGCAAATGATAGCAAGGGTGTAGATAGCTATTCTGTTTATTGATGAGTGTGTTGTTAATTGTTGAAGGTGTTTGACATTTGTTATGTGGAGAACTTGGAGGACTTCTAGTGACACTTTGTGTAGGCGTTCGGCTTCTACTTGGGTCATTTACATAAGTGGTATTCCAGGTTTCATTATTGTTGCTTCTTTGTTATTGAACTCTTTATTGTTGATTTTTATTGAAACGTTCCATAAGTGTATCAAATACGTTTCACGTAGTTGAAAGGTTGAAGTGTTCTGAATTAGGGTGCCATTAAAATCATTGAGTATAATGATGCTGCTGTCTATTTCTTTTATTTCCATAATATGATCTCCATTACTGAAGTCACACAGCGATTCCTTTCCCTGAACTAATTTTGATAAACATCTAGATTTACTTAAGCTAAGAATATTTTTCTTATCGCATATTTTTACATAGTTTGATGTTTTACAATTGTTTGGTATTTTAAAAATAGTGTCTTCGTGTATAACAGTTTCGTTAGTTTCTATGTGGATAACAGATTTGTTCTTAATTACAGGTTTAATTATTACATTTTCTTTTTTTATACCGCTTTTTTATTTTTGAAGGGGTTTTTGTTATATTGTGAAGGGGCTTTTTTTATGTCTTCTATTGATTTAGATTTTATAATTTTTGCTTGTGCTAATTTTGAAAGTTTGGCTATTGCTGTTAGAGCAAGTTTTTTTCGGTTGAGAATATGCCAATATGGATATTGTGTCCGGGGAATTCGGGGTGTCTGTCTTATTTTTGTTCTTGCAAATTTTGCATTGGCTTACAAGTGTTTATACTATATGTTTCATTTTTGGAAAAATAATCTTTTTCTATTATTTGTATTTTATTCTCTTATGTGTTTCTATGAGCTTTTTGGTCTAATTTTATTATTTTTTTAGAAGAAGCTCCTTTTGATATTCGTCCATCTTCTCCTCTAAGTAGTGTTGTAAGTGGCTTGGCTATTGCTGCGTATCCCAATATGAATCTTCTATAGTATCCTGGCAACCCAAGGAAGGATCTTAATTCTTTGAGAGTTTTGGGGTATGGGCAGTTAGCTATGGCTTCTATTTTTGCTGAAATAGTTTCAATGCCCTTGTCTGAAATAACGAATCCCAAAAATTCCACTTTATTTTAAAAAAAAACGCATTTGTCAAGTTGGCACTTAACATTTAATGCATTAAGTGATTTGAAAAAAATGTCTAGATAGGAATGGGATTCTTCGTCTTTAAAAATGTCGTCGATATAGATGTAATAGATATTTCCTATGTGGTCTCTAAGTATATCGTCAAGCGAGCGTTGGAAAATGGAACGGGAAGGAATTCTTTTTTTCCGTTATTCACAGAAAGTTCTGTTTTTTCTGTGTCGTCTTTTTTTAAGAGAATTTGGTGGAAACCACTTTTGAGGTATAGGACAGAAAAAAATTTATTATTCCCTAACTGTGCTCTGTACTCTGTTAATGTCTGGTATTGGGTATCTATCCGATATTGTTACACTGTTGAATTTCCTGTAGTAAAATGACCATTCTGAATTTTTTTTATATTAAAAGCGTTTATTTTTTTTAGTACAATCCACACAGGTGAATTGTAAGAGAATCAATTATGTCATTGCCCAAAAGTTTTTGTATGTGCTTATTAACCTCTCCTTTTAGAGATATGGGGTACTGGTAGAACTTCGAGTATACGGGTGTTTCTGTGTTTGTTCGTATTCCTACATTTTCGTTGGTGGTGTAAGTCAGTTAAGTTCTATTCTTCAGAAACATAATTGGTTTGTGTCGATGACGGCGCCAAGTTCTTTTAAACAATGGACTTTGGGTCATTAAACAAATAAGCCAATTTTTGATGAGTGATTTTTTTTGTTGCCTCCAACAGAGATAGCATGAAAAGGTTTTTCATTTTGTTGTGGTTTGGGTACGAGTTTGGATTGATTATAGTTTCTGTTGGATCCTCTGTCTATTCAAATTTATAATATTTCTCCACTCCTCAACTTACATTTGAAATATGGTAAGGAGGAGTCGGTTATTCTTAAAAGTTAAGATAAGTGTAGTCTTATAAGTAATCTTTGTCAATACCCTCAATATACTCTATTAGTGTTTCCTCATGTTCTGCTACAAGCTGTTCATATTCTGCCATTTCGCGTTTGTCGTTTTGTGCTACGCTTGTGTTCGTCTGTAAGTTAAAATTTCTTTGTCGCTTAATGTTATCATTAAGTAGCAAAGCTGGTCTTTTATGGGCGTCATGTCATGGTCTGTTCGTACAATTTACCTGTGTAGTCTGGGTGCTTCTGTCAACATCCATGGTTTCTGGTTGGGGTTGAGTTTTTGGTGCCAATGGAGGTCCAGTATTATTCGTAAATGATCTTGTTTGTATGAAATTGTTTACTTGTTTTTGCATAAAATTGTTGTTACGTGAATCTGGGTAGAACTGATGGTCTCATCTGATAAGGTAACTGCAAGGGAATCTAAGGTTGGTGCGGTGATGGTATTGGTACGGAGCCTAAGTTTCTATAAGTCGTCGGTTGGGTTTTTATTAGTGCATAATTGGACCTAATGGCTTAGTTTTCCAGTTTAAGGCAAACGTGCAATGCTTAAGGAAGATCGATAGGTTCCTTCATGCCGAGTAGACGTGATAAATCTCTACGGAGACCACGAACAAAGGTGTCAAGCGCTTTATCGCTATACAATTTGATCATCAGTTGTTCTAATTCTCTGCATTAATTCATGCTGCATCATGCATTTTGTTTAGAATTAGCTATAGGTGTTTGTAAGCAGCTTGGTAGAATTTTTCCTCCAATTGACTTACCTCTTTTCAAATTGTTGTACTTTTTGGTACTCGAGTGTATTTAAATCATGTATATCTGCGTAAGGAAGTGTTAGACATCTAAAAATGGCATCCCAAGGAAGGCAGTATCTGCGTTGCCTACTATTTTTTTGCGTATTGTGCAATATACCAAAGTATTTGGTTGTTCCCATGTTTCCATAAGCTAAATGCCGATGGGTCACCTGAAAATTCTCGCAGACTTCTTACTACATCGGTACTTGATCTTATTCTGCTAAATTATCTTGATGTTCTGGCAAATTTACTAAAGGATTTACATTTGTAAAAACGTATATTGGATTTTGCGTTTATCTTAGTAATCCTAGTAATTGTTCGTCAAAAATTTGCTGGATTGTGGATTCTAAATTTTGATTTTTAATTATGTTTCTATTTTGCTGGAAAAAATCCTGTCTTACTGCGTGTCTGTGTTCCTCATGTAAGCCGAAAGGTTCTTCAGGTATTTCTACTTGTTGATGTGGGTTTATGTTTATTACAGCAGGCCAAATTAGATTATTAGGATTGGCCATCAGTGAACATTAGTGTACAAAAATGGTAAGTTGTTAATGTCAGCTTAACTTAACTATTAATAAATTTTATAAATTGTATAAAATGTTAGTTCAGGATTAATTCGAATTTTATGTATAAAATTTTAATTTCTAATAATCTTATTTAAAAAGTATTCCTTCATAAAATTAAGTACTTGTATTTTAAAACTTTTTATTGATTTAATTATGTGATAACCAGTAGCTGATTTTACTCTTCTATCGGGAGGGAGGGTCCTTTATTGAATTTGAAGACTGAGTTAAGTTATACTGCATCAATCGTGTCTTAATTTATTTTACTCGAACGCAGTGAATTTTTTTTTTTTTTTTTATTGCTTTATGTAAATTTATTTTATTTATTGTAATATTTTAATTTGTTTGTTTTTCTCGTTTAAGGAGAGTACAGACTTACAATTTTGTTTGTTTTGTTGTTGTGTAAATTTTAACCACGTAATTGCTCGATTTTTTCTTTTTATTTTGTTAGTAATTTCACTTAGAACTAGCTAACTTGGTATCCATTGTTTAATTTATTGTGGTCACTCCTTCCGTTGGTCCGGATATTGTCCTTTTTGGCGTCTACTTAGGATCCTGTGACGAACACAATTAAAGGATGTTTAGCGTCCCTACAGAACATATGATCCACAGATGATTTGGTTGAATTTAATTAACCGTAGAATATTTAGCACTCGGTTCGCAGTTAGTTTAATAATCAGTTTTATTTTTTACTCGCGATTTACCGATGCCTGATTAAAATTCATACACTTGTTTCCTTCGGACTTTCAAATAAGAAAGGAGTCACTCCAAATTTAATTTTAAGGCCAGCGGTATTGCTCAACATTTAATTTGACGCGACCGAACTAAATCGAGTGTCCTCGCGGTGGTCCCTGCTCGGGCGCCAATTAATAAACGCTTTATTCTATTTAAAGAAATGTACTGGTTTATTTAAGAATTATGTTAAGACTAAAATACTATTAAGATCTGAGTCCCTAATCTACTTTTGGGTGGTTGGCGGTGACGTCGGTCTTGGCGGCAGAGGCTTCGATCTTGCCAACAGCGGCGTGATTGAAGCTCTGGAGCGATCCAACAACCGACAACTAATAAGGTGGCTGCCACTTTGTTACTTCTTACATCTATACTACGTAATAAGGAGCATGTAAAAATTGTATTTATTTTGTTTACATAATTACAAAAAAATTTCATGTTGCAGATTTAAGACCGTTGTTTCTCGAACAACAGCTGGTGACTATTCCGTCTGCCTGCATATAAACGGCAGCCTTGAAAAGCTAGGCGAGCTCTTTAGTCAGGCTAATGTTGCTATCTTTATTTGGAAAAAAAAGCTGGAGCGCTGGCCAAAACTAATTTCTCAATATGCTGCATTCATGCATGAGTCTTTAAATTTTAGTCGCATGTCATTCGTAGACTCGCCTGGCTCCACTGTGTACCAAATACAGAGGGGTGATACCTTAACATCAAAATGCTTATGTTTAAAATACAGCCTTGAGATGGGCTCGGTAATATTAAAACATAAATCATATGTAATTATGTAATTATGTGTACCCCGCACTAGGTGCTTATCCTTTTTTGGGATTATCCCCCATTTGATGCAACGCCTACGAACAACGAAGATGATATAAGTGCTTTGGGTTGTGTAACCCGCACCCCTTTTTTGTTTGTATCGTCGAAAAGCTGCGTAGCGCAGTAATATTGCAATAAATCAGCTAGTTTCGCAGCATAATCTGCTCTGTATGATGTATGTATATATGGTAAAATAAATGCAGTTTTTTGTTGAGTCGAACTAATGGCCCGTGCCTTACACTAAGGCCAACGCTAATACTTTAAAACAAAAATTATAACACTAAAGTTTTTAAGAGTTTCAACTCCGTACGAAGTGCTTTATTCAAAGATCAGCTTAAGACTAACTTCAGTGATGCTCAAAAGGTCCTGAGCATACCTCGCTATTGGAACATTCTTAAGTTTAAGTGTTTTTTTAAGTGGAGTTGGTTATGGTTTACAATTTCATTTTTATGTTTGGGTCGAGGTTTAGTGCATCGATCTATTGGTTATAGTTTACAATTTCATCTTTGTTGGAGTTGAGGTTTGGCGGTGTACAATTTCATTAATGTGAGGGTGGTTTTTGTATAATTGTTTTTGAGTGTGTCAAAAAGAATAGCTGTTGCATACATGTTGAGCGCAGCGGTAATAACTTTAATATTTTATTTGTTTCTGTCTAATTTCAAGTGGACATTGTGTAGAGAGTGTTGTGTGTTGTGTTGAGAGTATTGTGTGTTGTGTGTAGAGTATCGTGTAGACGTGATTACGTCACTTCCCACGCCTTAAAAGGAAGCCTATACTTGGGCTGGCATTTTTGGATACAATAGGGGCAATGGATTTTGTTTCATTTCTATTTCTTATGGTTCTTTTGGTGTTTCTCTTACTTGTCTTCTTAGTTTCGTATGTAAAATTATAAATGGGTTAGTAGTTACAATTTTGGAATATAAGTATAGTATAATAAGTATGCTTATTATAATTATAACAATAATATACAGTGTGATACTATTTTTGGATATTAATTTTACAATGTCGTCATGTTTAATAATTTTTCTATTTCTGGCTTTAAATAATTTTCACTTAATATAATGGTTCCTATTTCAAGTTTACATTGGCTTATGCTTATTATTTTATTTTCTTCTATTTTTATTTTATTGTTTACTGTTTGACAATTTTGTGTCATGCTTATTTTCACTTAGGTTCTATGTTAATATTACATTGGGTTTTACGTATTTGATCATTTCGTTTGTAGGTATTGGTATATGGTAATTAGCAAGAGTAATGTTATCATTGTAATGCAGGGACCTGCGAGATTGGGACTTGGTTAAATTTCTTTTTCTATTTAAACTGTGTCTTATAGTACTTTGTTACTCTATTCCTATTAGTTATTTTGTAGTGGTCAGTATCTATTTGCTCTACGTTATGATTTGCCTTAAATGGGTTTTCTAATTTTCCTTTTTGTAATGGGCCCTTTCTATATCTAGTGTCTACCTCATAATCTTTTCGATTAGTGTTTATTATGCTTATTTTATTTTCTTTGTTCACTTGAGTGTTTAATATTGGTTGCCCAGCATAGATAAAGATATGAGCAGGGGTTTGTCCAGTAGTGTCGTGTTTAGTTTTATGATTGTATATGTAAAGAATTGTCTCTATTTTGCTTAATTTAGCTTCGTCATCGTTAGATGTTTTTATTATTCTAATTTTTTCGTTTATTGTTTTGTGTAATCTTTCTATGTCAGCAATGCCTGTCTTTGTGGTATTGAGTTGTAATTCAACTCCTTCACTTTCGAGCCATCGCTTAAGAGATAAACTGGAAAAAGCGCCGTCTCTGTCTGTTTTTAATATTATAGGTTTCCCTAATTGGTTAAAAATGCGCATAAGTGCATTTTTACACTCTATCCAATCTTTTGATTTTATTTGTTCGAGGGTAGCAAATTTGGAATAAATGTCAATACAACTAATATAATGTTTTCCTTCGGACGAGTAAATGTCTACCATAAATTTATCACGACAATGATTAGGTTTGGGTGTGATTCTGAAGGGCATTTTTGTGCTTCTGTGTTCTGTTTTGGCTAGATTGCATACATGACATTCGTTAATTATATTTTGAATTAGCAATTGACTCTTCGGATAATAATGGTTTTCTTTGAACAACTTAGTCATTTTTTGTATGCCAGGGTGTAGAAGTTTTTCGTGGTATTGAAGTATAATTTCTTTAAATTCAGCGTAGGAGTTTACGTTATTTAAGAGGATAAGACTACGCGTTACTTTAGTGTGGGAAGTATTGATGATTTCTTTATGAACCTTTTGAATAATTTCTAGGTCTGCATCGCTTTCGATGTACAGGGAAATATTCTTATGAATGAAATGGTTAAGTAGAAATTCTTTTGCTTTTTCAAGAGTCATTCTGTCATAATAAATTGAAGTTATTGAATTATTGAAAATAGTAGAATGTTCTATCTTGTTTTCATTTGATTTAACGAATATAATTTGTCTTTTAAATAAATTTATTGGTTTTTCTGTTATTTGGATAAGGTTACTATTGTCTTCGTCCGCACTATGTTGGGTGGCTTCACCGAAATGATTTTTTTCCATTTGGACTCTAGATAATGCGTCTGCTACGTGGTTTAGTTTGCCTTTAATGTATTCGATATCAAAATCGAATTCGGCCAATTTTACTCTCCACCTTTGTAGTTTAGCATTTGGTTCTTTTAATGTATGTAACCACCTGAGAGCCTGGTGATCACTAGCTATTTGGAAATGCCTTCCGAGTAGGTATTGACGAAGTGTTTTAGTTGCCCAAACAATGGCAAGTAATTCTTTTTTAATAGCACTATAATTTAATTCGTGTTCATTCAGGGTTCTGCTAATAAAAGATATTGGGTGACCATTTTGGGACAAAACGGCTCCAAGGGCTACATTACTAGCATCTGTTGTCAGTACGAATTTCTTCTCAAAGTCGGGCAATTTCAGGATTGGTTCACTAGTTACTAAGGCTCTAAGTTTTTCAAACGAATTTACATATTCATAATTTGTAATATCTATTTTGGCTCCTTTTCTTAAATATTGTGTCATAGGTTTTGCCACATTGGCGTAGTTTGGGATGAATTTTCTATAGTAGCCAGTTAGTCCAAGGAAAGCTCGGATTTCTTTTATTTTTGTTGGAATAGGGTATGACATAATGGCTTTAACTTTGAGGGGGTTTGGTTTAATTCCGTCGGGGGTTACTACAAGTCCGAGAAAATTTGCTTCCCTTTTTAAAAATTCACATTTATCCAATTGCAATTTTAAATTAGCTTCGGATAATTTATCAAAAACGAGTTGTAGCGAGTTTAAGTGTTCCTCAAGGGATGTTGAAAATATGATTATGTCGTCTAAGTATACTAAACAGTGTTTATTAAGTAGGGGTCTAAGTATGTTATTCACGCACCTTTGGAAAGTAGCGGGTGCGTTTTTTTTCAAGCCAAATGGCATACGAACATATTCGTAATGACCGTTTTTGGTAGAAAATGCTGTTTTAGATATGGACTCTGGATCCATTTCTATTTGGTGGAATCCTTTTGCTAAATCAATGGTTGTGAAGTATTGGCATCTTCCTAATTTACCAAGAATTTCGTCCATGTTAGGTATTGGAAATTTGTCGGAAATTGTGATTTCGTTTAGTTTTCTATAGTCTATTGTCATTCTATATTTAGGTTTTCCGGAAGCATCAGTTTTTTTGGGTACAAGCCAAGTGGGACTATTATATGGTGAATTACTTTCTCTAATTATCCCTTGTTTAAGCATTTCCTCAACTTGTTTTTCAATTTCTATTTCATGTGCTTGGGCTTGTGGATATTGTTTAGAATATATAGGAGAATTATGTGTAGTATTAAGAACATGTTTAATTGTGTTTGCATCTTCCTAATTTACCAAGAATTTCGTCCATGTTAGGTATTGGAAATTTGTCGGAAATTGTGATTTCGTTTAGTTTTCTATAGTCTATTGTCATTCTATATTTAGGTTTTCCGGAAGCATCAGTTTTTTTGGGTACAAGCCAAGTGGGACTATTATATGGTGAATTACTTTCTCTAATTATCCCTTGTTTAAGCATTTCCTCAACTTGTTTTTCAATTTCTATTTCATGTGCTTGGGCTTGTGGATATTGTTTAGAATATATAGGAGAATTATGTGTAGTATTAAGAACATGTTTAATTGTGTTTGTGAATGTCAAATAGTCTCCTTCTATAAATTGAAGATTCTTATATTTTCTTAATAGTTTCTTTAGTTTGGAGTCTTCCTCGTGATTGAGGTGGTCTAATCTAAATTGGTCAAAACTAAAACATTTTGTTGGTGTGGGAAATGGATTTATTTCTGATTCGACTGCTTGTTGTGTAAACAAATTTTGGTGGTCATCCGGACTTGAACTTGTAAGTGGATATGATTTGTCGAAAAGTGTGACTGTAAGGGTTTTGTAGTTTATAATAGATTCTGCGTTATTAAGCAATTTTCTGCCAATTAATATGTCATAGTCTTTAGAAAAATTATGTAAATAAAATTGTTCGGGAATTTTGAATATATTATTGCTGGGTAAAATGACTGATTCGTTAAGTGTCATAACACCATTTGATGTATGAACTTCACATTTGGAATTGTGGATTGGAAGTGAAAAAATATTTTTTTGCATTATATTTATTGTGGATCCTGTGTCAATTAAGCATTTAAATGTTTTGCCTTTATGTGAAATTTCTAAATATTGGTATTGTTCGGGGCGGGTAGTTCAAAATTTTCGTCAAATTTAACTTCGTTTTGGTATGATCTGGTTGGTGTCTTATATTCTGTTTGTTTGTATTGGGGTTGGTTTTGGTTGGGGTTTAAGTAACTCTGTTCGTACTGGTGTTGATCATAGTATTGTTGTTGATTATAATATTGTTGTTGGTCATAATTTAATTCATGATCGTAATTGTGTCCATACTGTTTGTATTCTTGAAATCTAGATTCATCAATAGACATTTTGGTTTGTTCACTATCTGCTGGTCTAGATCTTTTAAATGGTTGGTTTGTGTGAAAGTTGTTATTATGAAAATTAGGGGCTTCTTGTGGTCTGTGAGGGACTGAGCTCCTATATTTGTGACCATCAAACTGGTTGTGTCTTATCGGTTGGTTATAGATTATAGGCTGTGTATAGGTGGGTCGGGGTGCATATTGATATGTACTAAAATTTTGCTGTGGTGGTTGAGAATTTTGTAAATACTGGTATGGGTTAGGATTAAGTTGTAGTGGTTGGGAATGTTGTGGATATCTTGGTTGGGAACGTTGTGGATGTCTTGGTTGGGAATGGGTTTGGTTAATTGAATTAGACTTAAATGAGTTCGAATTAAAATTTTGAATTTGATTTTTATGTTGGTAATCGTAATGTTTGTTTATACCAATATTAACATTTTCTTCATAAAATCCCTCATTCTGTGCTACACTAATTAAAGTTCTAAGGTCTGATATATTATGGTGTACTAGGGTGGTGTATAAACTAACTGGTAATCTTCTTATAAGTATCTTAATCGAATCTCTTATAGCTTCTAAATAAATTGACAGGTTAGCATTATTACCTTCTAGATGTAGCTTAGATATTAGCAGTTGTCTCTCTGCTTCCTCGCAGAACGCACGCAAGTTTCCTTTGTACGGGGTTTCCCTGAAGTCTTCCAATAGTTTGTTGTTCGGTGTCTGCGGTTTGTACTCCGAGATCAATCTTGCCCTTAATGTAGGCCAGTCATTGATGCTCGGCAAACCCAGAGATCTAGTGATGGGTCCATCGAGGTTCCTCTCTATGGCTCCAAGAAGTATATGTTGTTGACGTACATCTTCCGTATGGTAGAGAGACAACACGAAGTCAACTCTACTGACGAAGGTGTACAAAGCTGACGGGTTTTCAGTGAACGTAGGGATGTCCTTTAGTTGTCTCCTTGCTTCGGCTAGGTTGACCTCGTTTAAGTTTATTAAACAGGCTGGTGCAATAATTGTTGGTTGCGTCATCTTTGTGTAACTTGTGTTGTTGTTTTTAATATTTTTATTTTTTTTATTTTGTAGTTATTTTTTTTTTTACTTTTACGTTTTTTACGTTACACTTATTGTATAGTTCCTTTCAACTTTTAATAGGACAACCGAATTGGAATTATAATCCTAGTTGAAACAAAAAATGTTATTGTCGCGAACGTTTGACGAGTTTTTCCGAATTATAAAATTTAATTTATTTTTCACTCGCGGTTCTTTTAACGGATACTTAATTGTATCCTACCGACTGCGCCAGTAAAATAAATGCAGTTTTTTGTTGAGTCGACCTAATGGCCCGTGCCTTACACTAAGGCCAACGCTAATACTTTAAAACAAAAATTATAACACTAAAGTTTTTAAGAGTTTCAACTCCGTACGAAGTTTAAGCTTAAGTGTTTTTTTAAGTGGAGTTGGTTATGGTTTACAATTTCATTTTTATGTTTGGGTCGAGGTTTAGTGCATCGATCTATTGGTTATAGCTTACAATTTCATCTATGTTGGAGTTGAGGTTTGGCGGTGTACAATTTCATTAATGTGAGGGTGGTTTTTGTATAATTGTTTTTGAGTGTGTCAAAAAGAATAGCTGTTGCATACATGTTGAGTGCAGCGGTAATAACTTTAATATTTTATTTGTTTCTGTCTAATTTCAAGTGGACATTGTGTAGAGAGTGTTGTGTGTTGTGTTGAGAGTTATGTGTGTTGTGTGTAGAGTATCGTGTAGACGTGATTACGTCACTATATAATATACGAAGCAATTTTAACTGTATTGATGAAAACAATGTTATACATGTTGGTGATTTGTGTGAAGCACCTCAACGGATCATAATGGAGATTCTTGCCAAACAAGATTCTTTCGCACATGGAGTGGACTGCTCATGCCGGACGCTATTTTCTAAGAGCACATGATACGCTTCTAGAACAACTGTTCAGTCTGCACAGCCAAAGCATAGGCGAAACTACTTACACATTATTTTGTCCAATGTGCTCACAGTATAGGAGATGTCATAACACTCAAAACACGGTTATAACAATGACGAAACTATTTAAAAAGCCTAGAAACAATTCATTCTGGCTGACGGGAATATGCTTCTGATTCGCAATATCTTGAACCGCGCATCTTTCATTCGAGTGTTAACTAAAGGACTTTTCTGTGATGAACATGTTATCTCATGCGTTATTCTCAACAGCTTGTGTCAACTGTCAGATGAACGTGAAGCTGTCGCAGAAGCATCGTATCAGCTGTTGACGATATTGCTTGCCTGACTGAAGTACGACATCAGCTTCGACGCAATGGGCAGTTACCGGAAATGACACAAGAAGATGTGGGGAAAGCTGTTGGGGTCGATGTATCACCCGTATGTTGATGACCGAAAAGTGGAACTAGCCCTACAAGCTTCTCCAGATTTGGACTATTAGTCTCCTTCGTAGATTACAGCAGTTGCTCCTCTATATGATGACACAACACAGCAACTATTTGGCGGCTGTTGCTCTGCAACAACGACCAAAGTGAGCCAAAGTGATATGCAAAGAAAATCAAGCTTTCGTCAACAAAATCAGTCAAGTTCTTGAACACTTGGATATGTTGCGTCTATTGTGCGAGACCAAATTTTATGAACTACCCAAGGCAGATGAGTCAGATAAGATTAAACTTGAACTGAAGTCCGTATAAACTTAATTACTTCTATTTCCCAGCTCACTACATCCTCAGATGGCACTGTTTATAAATGTACTTCGCTCTTTTTTTTATCTTTAGGTTCATCAAACCTAGTGGCGGTCATGACTGAGGCTGGTGACCTATTCCATTGCTTTTTCCGCAACACAGGAATATTTTATTCGTCTAGTTATGAGAGTGATGTCTGGATAAAAGCATTAATTGATTTCGATAGGACATCAACAAACAGCACATAGCTCCGAAAGCAGCCGAAATAACAACACACAATAAAATTCTTTGAAAGCGCTTTGCTAAGATCAGGCAGGGGCAAACATTGCAGGCGTACGTAGGGACGCTAAAGTCAAGTAAAAATGACGCCTCTTCTTCTGCAAGATGTGGAATACGCCGAACCCTACGACGCAAACGTAAATCTGGTCCCGGCGCCAACTCTTGCAGTCGAAACAGCCAAGCTGGACGCTATTGGCAAATGTAAGCTTGGACATTTGCTCTCCATTAATGCAAGCGACTGCAGTCGAAGCACCCAAGTTAAGAGCTATCAGCGACTGCAATCTCGCTTATCTTATCAGCTGAAGCAGTTGGAGCTGCCAACTCGGGCACCTCGGACCAAACAACAGCAAAATATAGTTCAAATTCGGGTTAAGAATTAAATGCAAAGTTTTTATGTTAGCAAAGCTTTCTCAAATTGCTCAATTGGGAATATCCGAAAGAGAGTTGGTCCCCTGATGTTCAGCATAGGATGGTTCTGTGTTCTTGGCCGAAGGTGCTTGGGTTGATGTAGACAACCTTGTGTTCAAATAGTTTCTTCTTACCTTAATACCTAAATTGATCTGTTGTTTGGATCCCGATAGTGGTGGATCTGATTGTTATCATGCAAAGTTTATAATGGATGACTATTGCAACAAAGATATATATTGATTTACCGCAATTGAAGTTTAGCGACTGGGTAGTTGGAGTAAGAGTGAAGACAATTACCCTTTTAAATTACAATGTTTGTGTGGTGTCCTCTTAAATAAGTTGTCATAATATTGATAATATTGTTTCAATGAGCATTGATACAACTAAAGATGATTTAAGAAAACTCACGAAAAACCCAGGAGCCACATAAGCTCGGTGCGGAATAGAAGAAAGAAACGAAAATAAAGACAATCGTTGCCCGTCAACGCAAAGTCAATTTCGTTGATATTTTGTCTCCTTCTAACTTAGGCAGTTTGCTGCCTAACTTATATTCTGTCTTCTTTCCAGAAGAATGGGTAAAGCAAGGGTTCGTTTACAATTTTCTACCTACTGCCAGTGCCGGCAAAGTGCACACTAATGTAGTTCCTTCCTATTGCTACACAGCCTACACAGACACTTGCCAGACTTGACTAGCTTGATCATTCGACAATGTATAGGAGTTTACTGTCTATCATTTCCTTCTGAGGCATCCCAATACTAGATTTTAAAATGTATTTATAATAATCTATAAATATTTATTTCCCAATTTAAATGATTTTATATATAGGACTACAGGGATCTTCAATTATTCCCTAAATAAATAAGTTGCAATATAAAGAAGTCAATAATTATTCAAAATCCTATTTGGCCTCATGAATGCATTTGCTGGTCTCACAAATTTTAACAAATTGTCGATTTGCCACAGCTACAAGAACTTCTTCGTCAGACTCTGATTCTAATACCAACACATTAAGCTCCTATAATACGAGCGCCTAATGGTTGTGTGTGTGCGACTCGGAGACGAAAAGTTCTTTGCCTGGCATAGCTTTGACAAAATTTTACTTCAATTCAATTCTGATCTTCACACTATTGCACTTGCGTGTATGACACAGCGGCGTATTTGTTAGTATTAGCGCTTCCCAAATTTTATGATTTGTCTTTCAAGGCACGTATACATTTTACTATATTTCATTTTAAATTATTTAAATAATACCTTTGAAAATAAGTATGTGCTAAACTACACCCTGTACATACTATTGATAGGTGCACAGCATTAATTTCACGACCTTTAGAAAATGGAAATAAACAGTGGGATTGCTTTTACATTGATAAATTGAATATAAAGTGGATATTCGAAAAGATAGTTTTTGTCCCTAATTAATAATATGTCGTAACATATTACACCCTAAGTTGAATATATTCCTAAAGAGTGTGATCAAAATGCCGAAATGTAAATAGAATACGGATCAAAGCACAGATTAGGCGAGGGTTAGCCAATGGCAGAAGACAAAATACATTTTTCTGTATCTTGTTTACATTTTTGCTTTTGATTTTTCGTTCCGTTTTCACTTTGCCCTACCGAGCTTAAGTCAGAGCACGGTTTTCAATTTAATTTTCATCGTTCCACCCCTTAATTCATCTCTAGTTGTATCAATGCTCTTTGATTATTAGTGAACATCTTCAATGAAGCATGATTACTAATTTATGACAAAAGAGAGGTACCAAACGAGGATCATTGGTCACAAGTGTCATAATTTTTGATCAGACTAAGATCCAATTTAATATCAATTAAACAAAAATATAGTTTGAGCATAACAGTGCCAATAAATACCTCATTGTCAGTTGACTTAGACGATCAAGAAGAGTTAAATATTGTTGGACTCCAAGATAGAGGAAGAAGATTTAGATAATCTTACAATTTCTGCTACTCTGATGTTTGATTTAGACATAGCAGATTCAGCCACTAGTTCAAGCGACATAGAACAAAAACTAAACACCAACAATATCGCCCAGACCGAAGTTAAATTTATACACACAGCGTCTAAGATAATACCAATCTTTGATAGAAAGATAGAACATTTGGACGGCTTTTTAGATGCACTCCGTCTAATAAACAGGCTGAAAGGCGAACACGAAGAGACAGCTATGATTTTAATTAAAACCAATCTAAAAGGTGGCGCCAAATTTGCAACCTTGTAAGGAGTCAAAGCAATGACTCAAAGCTGCTTAATGGATAAGGTAAAACTTATCATGCAGGCTGGTACTTTTAGCAAAATGCTATTAGCAAATTTGTAAGTTGTCGCACTGAAATAACCGGACAACCAATACTGTTTTACACTACCAGAATTATCCTCAACATGGCGGAAACCGCCGTAATAGACATTACTGAGGCAACTATGGTAGATAACAATAATAACAATCGGGGAATAGGCCAATACTGAGGAAACTCTAGAGGCCGTGGTAACTCGAATCGAGGCCACAATAAAAGCAATCAGAATAATATAAGGAACACTTCGGGAAACACCCCCAACACTTCAAATACTCAACAATAAGCAATACTAAGGTTTATACCATCACTCTCAACCAAAATATATTCATAACATTCACCAACACAGAAACGAATAAAGAGTTCGTCGTTTTAATAGACACCGGTGCAGATATTTCAATTTTAAAAGAAAACTCTGATATTTTCAAAAATATTGAAGATCATTTTCCCTGATAGATATAAAAAGAATAAGTCAAGAAGAAAAACATCTAAAGGCCTAATCTTAATTGAAATACAGACAGCTAAATATATAATCCCTCACGATTTTCAAATCGTAGACTTACAATTCGCTATTACATGTGATGGAATACTGGGAATCGATTTCATTCGAAAATAAAACTGTCAATTAGACTTCAAGCCATCAGAAGATTGGCTTATAAATAGACCAAATATTTTAAAATTTTCAATTTATGTTCCAATAACATACAGCTCTGGCAACAACTCAATAATTCTGCCAGCAAGATCCCAAGTAGTCAGACAAGTCAAACTTACTTTAAAAGAAGATAATATACTTACTTCAAATCAAGAAATTATTCAAGGTATTTACGTGGCAAATACCATAACAACATCCCAAAATTCTTATATAAGATTTTTCAATACAACAAATACTGATCAAATAGTTAATACGGATAATTAAAAATATGAATCACTTTCGAGCTACGAAGTAGCCACAAACAATCTGGTAGATAGAGAAAAATCCGCATTAGATCAATTTTCAAAAAACTTTCCACAACAATTTAAATCAAGGCTCACAAGTCTATGCTCCAAATATAGGGATGTATTCGGATTAGAAACCGAATCTATAAGCACAAATAACTTCCACAAGCAAAAATTGAGATTGAAAGATTTTGAGCCAGTATATATTAAAAATTATCGAAGCCCTCATAGTCAAGTAAACAAAATACAAAAGCGCGTAAAAAAATTTCGGACGGGATTTTAGAACCATATATGTCTGCATACAATAGCCCATTATTACTAGACCCTAAGAAATCATCTCCCGGCTCTGAAAAAAAGAAATGGCGATTAGTGATTGAATTTCAAAATATAATATCCGATAAATTTCCACTCCCTAGAATTGATGACGCTTTAGATCAACTAGTCGATCAACTAGAAGAAAGTTCAAGCGACATAACGTCATTTTCAACGAGCAATGGATCGTATCGCTTTACGTGATTACCTTTCGGATTAAAAAAAGAGCCTAATTCGTTCCAGAGAATGATAACTTATGCATTCTCCAGACTACAACCTTCTCAAGCATTTCTCTATAAGGATGATTTAATAGTCATTAGTTGTTCCGAAAAACGTATGGTTAAAAACTTGACAGAGGTTTTTAAGAAAAGTAGGGAATACAACCTAAAGTTGCATCCAGGAAAATGATCCTTTTTCATGCATGAGGTGACTTTTCTAGTTCACAAGTGCACAGATAAGGGAATACTACCAGATAACAAGAAATTTCACGTCATCATGAATTATCCAGTTCCGCATGATGCGGACAGCATTAGACGTTTTGTAGCATTCTGTAATTACTACAGACGTTTTATTTAAAGCTTCACCAACTATTAACAACACATAACCAGATTGTTTAAAAAGAATGTCCCGTTTAAATGGTCAGATAAATGCCAAAACGCAATTTAATACTTAAAAACAAAATTAATGGAACCTATTTTGCTACAATATCCAGATTTCAGCAAAGAATTTTGTATAATAACTGATGCTAGTAAGCAAGCATGTGAAGCGGTTTTAACTCAAAATCATGATGGACTCCAACTTCCCTTTGCCTACGCATTCAAACGTACAACTGAGCAGGAATTAGCTGCAATTCATTGGGCAATAATACACTTTCGACCACACATTTATGGCAAACATTTTACAGTCTAGACAGACCACAGACCCTTAACATTTTTGTTCTCAATGACAAATCCAAGCCCGAAATTGACGCGAATAAGGCTCGAATTAGAGAAAAAAACTTCACAGTAGAATATTTAAAGGGCAAAGATAATTATGTAGTCGATGCGTTATCAAAAACAACCATTATAGAGCTGCAAAACATAACTAGAAACGAAAAACATGTCACTACAAGATATCAAATCAAGAAACAGAATTGCTTGGCAATTTTATAGGTAAAGATTCAAAGTCCAACGTATTCGACGTCATAAACATTGACGACGTTCGTAAATAAGTGACCTTGCATGTAAATAATACTCTGTTTCTTCAAACATCTAAAGAAAATTACTGCAAGATATGATATTGACAATCTATATACAGTGCTGTTCATAACTATAAGGCACCCTGATTTTCTTTGATATTTTTTTTTCTGGAAGTCACAGAATGATGAAACTAAGTGAAAATGTTTATAATGACGATAAAAATAATATTTAAAAAAAATTTTTTTAAAATATTAAAAAATAACAAAGTTTAAAAAAAAATCGATTTTCAAGTGTTTCATAATGATAAGGCACTTTCTGTTATTAAGAATATTGAACTAATTAACAAAACAATTTCCAATTTTTTTTTTTTAACATATTGTTTGTTAACAATTAATTGGACCACCATTTGCTTTGCCGGCATAATAAACTCTCTTTTTCATAGAGTGAGCCAAGTTTTGTAAAAGACCGTCATCAAGGCGGTTCCATTTTTCGATTAATGTAAATTTTAGCTCTAGGATACTACTGAATTGTCGATTTTCGGCATAGACCCGCTTAACTAATATGCCCCAGACATTTTCCATTGGATTTAAGTACGGTGAGCAAGCCACGCGTCTGCTTGTGTTTGGCAAGAAGACGAGGTGCTTTCTTCAGTTTTGACAATTTTAAATATTCACAACTCTATATAGTCCGCCAAACTGTACTTCGTGATACTTTATGATAACAAAAGTGGCCAAAGTAGAGCAGGACATCGGTGAGATTAAACTTTTTCTTATAATTACTCGCTCCTTACGATCTGAAAGTCTTGGTTTTCGTCCTCTTGACTTTAAGGTATTATATTGGAATGGATTTTTAAAAAAATTTTGAATCTATTCATCGACTTCTATTGAGTATTTGTGATATTCTTGATTGTGAAAGGCCTACGTTATTATATGCCTCAATTTTTCCACGTTCCTCATTTGATAATATATTACCACGCGGCAATTTATTAAAAAATTGTTAAATTATCAAAACCAACAAAAAAAATTTAATTTTTAGCACGTGCTTTTCGCTTAAGACTCAATTTTCGACAGGTGCCTTATAGTTATGAAACAACAAAATTAGCTGCACAAGTGCAGTCAACAAGCAAAACATAACGGTGCTATGGCGTGAGCAGACGTTTGACGCTTATAACGATACCCAATATTCTGCATACACCAATAGATCATATGATGCAAAGAACCAAAAAATTTCGTCAGCCTAAGCCTTTTGTATCTAAGTTCAAACTAATGTTGCTAGGGTGCCTTATAGTTATGAACAGCACTGTATTAATGAAATTCTTGACCTAGGTCAATTCTGCCAAAAGCTTAAAAAACTGGCCGGTATATATGAAACAAGTCAAATCGAAGTGGGACTGTGGGAAAATATCTTCAAACAAGTTTTAATAGATGATTTTAAAATAATGGGCAATAAATTATTAAAAACATTAAAAGTAGCGCTAGTCAGCCCGATAACCCTAGTTAAAAATGAAAAAAAAAGAAGCTTTTTTGTCTATACGTCATGATGATCCAATTCAAAGAATATAAAGACTCCTCTAACAATAACCGAAATTCCATTTAAAGCTTTCGACAAAGTAGAAGTAGACACTATTGGTCCACTATCAAATCGAAAAACGGTAACGAATATATAGTAACATTCATTTGTGATTTAACAAAATATCTAGTTGCCATTCCGATTGCAAAAAAAAAAATGCGAACACTGTCGCAAAAGCTATTTTCATATATTTAAGATTAAAGTACGATCCCATGAAGACGTTCATTTTGGACATGGGAACTGAATATAAAATTCAATAATACAAGATCTGTGCAAGTATTTAAAAACTAAAAATTTAACATCTACACATCTAAAGGAAGAAACAAATATTGGACAATCATTGAAAATAAAATTAAAAAAAAAATATCTTATAAATATTAATTTTAATTTTGAGAAAACCAAATTTTTAATAACACCTTCCATATTATTAAAAATAACTTCAATATATTTGCGTTATTTTCGAAAGGAGGGAGATGTAGGGTATTGCAGAGTATACTTGTAGCGACTTACGCTTTATACAAAACAGACGCATTGTAACACGTTGTTGCAATGTCTATATAAACAAATAATAGCTCATATGACTGCTTAAACCATTTGAGAATTATTAACATATCTTATGAGCATAACATCCAGTGCTGTAAGACGACATATACGCCGCTATCCACTAATACAGATAAGCGCGACTGCTCCGCCGCCGGCGTCACTGGCAGCACCTTTTGCGGTCTTTGACATAAGTTAATAAAACTGTAAAATATTCGATTAAAAAGAGACAAGTGAAGTAGACGTATAAAGGGTCTATATTACTTGTAATAAATAAATTTAAAGCATAAAAATTGCAAGGTGTTTGGATCATTACATAAGTAGTTTTAAATTTATTCTCAAAAAGCTTTTAAAGTGTTTGCACGCGTGCGCAAAACCCTCTATAAAATTCGCTACAAATACATTTTAGACTGTTTTAAGACCACAACGGTGGCAGTAAACATCTCACAGAACCCTTTATAGGTTTCTGCGTTATGGAAAACAAGTGAGAAAGTGAAGATAAGTAATAGTGCAAGGAAATTACGAAGTCGGGCTCCGGCCGGCCAAGAGAGCACCAAATACAAGAGGGGGTGATAGCTTAACAGCGAAATGTTAATGTTAAAAATAAAACCTCGAGATGGGCTCGGTAATATTAAAACCAGAGAGTACTAAATACAAGAGTGGGTGATAGCTCTCGAGCTTTCTGTTAAAAATAAAAAGCCCTGAGATTGGCTCGGTAATAAAAAAATATGCATAATTAAAAGGTAAATTACAAAGGCCAAAGGGACAGGAGAAGCTAAATGATCACACAGATCCTTTGCTATGAGGCTAATGTTTTGTTGTTATGTATTGTTATTTGAGTTATTTGCATAATTAACATATGATTAATGTTTCAAAATTACACAGCCCATCTCGAGGTTTTATTTTTAACATTAACATTTCGCTGTTAAGCTATCACCCCCTCTTGTTTTTGGTACTCTCTGATTAAAACATTAACCAACACCCAGCCAATTACCCTGGATGCGCCAAGTTCATGGCATTTAGGGAGCACACACGGCCAAAGCGTGGTATTGATGCCAGGAAACCAACTCCTGCAAAACCTAATCCAAGGCTAAAAGCACGAAGCACTAACGGAGGACTCAACTTTTCCTATGCTGATGCAGTTAGGGGTGGCAAATTTCTTGGGCTCCCACAGCAACAGCAGTCATACTAACATAAACAAATACGTGGCAATGACGGTTCTCAGCAATTTGCCTTGAACGGCACCTCGTTTGATGACATCTTGCCTTCAGTCGCTTCAGGAAAGTCAAAATTACATCATTCAGCTCATACTGCAGCAACAAAAGCAGCAGCAGCAAATGCAGCATCATCAACATCTGCAATTACCGCAGGCGCTTGCTGCCCTCAAGCCTCAAAAGCCATAATAATGCCTCTACGCATCGCCGTGTGGAACGCTGGTGGCGTCTCCACGAAGCAGCCTGAACTACAAAGCTTCTTGCAGCGGCATGGCATAGATGTTCTCTTGCTCAATGAGACCCACTGCCGAGGCATCAATACACCGAAAATATATGGTTTTCAGTCGTACCCAGCCAATCACCCAAGCACGGGCAAAATTAAAGGAGGAGCAGCCATATTAATAAAATCAAATCTAGTCCACTTTCCGCTAATACCAGTGGCTACAGAAAGAGTCCAGATCGCATCTGCAGCCATCAATACTGAGCTTGGTGTTGTCAACTTCGGAGCTATCTACTGTCCACCAAGATTTACCTGGACGACGGATGAGTTCTCCGATATGATTGATGGTCATGGCTCCAAATGTGTAGTTACTGGCAACTGGAATGCAACGCACTGGCTATGGGGTGCTGGCAGAAATAATCCAAGAGGCGTTGCATTAGCGAACCTAGTGTTGAATTCGCAACTAAGTACACTAGCCACAGGAGGAGCAACTAAATTTCCGTATGGCAGAAGAGGGTCTCCGAGTTGCCTGGATTTTGCAATAACTCGAGGCATTCTGGACGTCCACGCATCTATCCGAGCTGTTGTCGTTCTGAGCTCCGACCACTTGCCACTAATCATAACGCTTGATGCTGCGGCAATGGAGTATCCAGTTGTGGAGCGCCTTGTCTCAAAAGCACACAAACTTAGATCTGTTCCAGTCTCTACTACAGCAATCAATTGATCTAAATGTGGAAATACGTACCGACAAGGATATCGACGATCTCCTCAAAATCTTTATCGATACAATTAATGTTGCTGCATCTGTTGCTACGCACAAGCCATCGCAAAGATTAGCCGCTGCTGGTATTCCATTAACAAGAGAAATACGTCAGCTAATTTCAGAAAAAAGACGACTGCGTATCAGATGGATGAGATCCCGCCATCCAGTGGACAAAGCAGCTTGGAATAGAGCGCAGACTGTGCTAAGACGAACGCTGGCTGATTTTCGATCAGAGTGGTTTGACCAAAGGCTAGCTAATACTGGTACGGACAGAGAGGCAGTTCACTCCTTGTGGAAGACCACACGAGCAATAAAGAGAAGATGCCCCAGGAAAGCGCCTCTGGTTGATGCAAATGGGTCATGGTGTTGATCTGATGCCGAGCAGGCAGAGGCATTTGCCAAACACCTAGCTGGCAGATTTGTGCCCAATGAACTCACTTGTCAGCAACGAGAAAAAGAATTGATGGATACACTCGACCAACCGCTGCAAATGGACCTTCCAATTCAGCCGTTTGAACCAAGCGAGCTAGCTGTGATCATTAGACGACAGCATTCTGGCAGAGCACTAGGCCATGACAAGATCTGCAACGCTACCTTAAAAGCACTTCCCGACCACGCAGTTCACTATCTGTCATTAATTTTTAATGCAATAGTGAGGCTGCAATACTTTCCAGCGCAGTGGAAATTGGGAATCATATCAATGATTCACAAGCCTGGAAAGCCCGAAAGAGATCCCACGTCCCTAAATATGATATTAAAGCAGATGTATCTCAAGGAAGTGTATTGGGACCATTGCTCTACACCTTGTACACTTCTCACATGCCTCAGCCCAACATTCAAATGAATATTCAGCGAAGAAAAATGATGCTGGCCACGTTTGCTGATGACGTATGCGTTACATATAGGGCTAAATGTGAACATGAAGCTGCAGATGGCATACAAGAGTATGCAGCATCGTTTGAAGAGTGGGCTAGACGATGGAACATTGCCATAAACGAAGAAAAATGTGCAAACGTATGCTTCACCTTAAAAAGAAATTCACCGCCAAAAATCTTACTAGATGAAGTGCCAGTCCAGCAGGCCAATCAAGCAAGATATCTAGGGATCATCCTTGACGGGCGGCTCACATTCGCAGCCCACGTTAGAGTGCTGAAAAAAAGGATTAGGGCCACAGTAGCAAAACACTATTGGCTGCTTGGTCCAAAAAGTAAGTTGTCCCTCAGCAACAAGATGACAGTATATAGGCAAATAATTGCCCCAATTTGGCTATATGGTTGTCAAATTTGGGGGCTTGCTTGTTATAGCCAAATTAAGCACATTCAAGTAGCGCAAAACAAAGTGCTCAGGTTATTCACTGGATGCGATTGGTACATCAAGAACAAAATGTTGCACAATTGTAATTTTCATTCATAATTTTCACTCTAGTCAAGCCGCAGCGCTCATTGAAGCAATATCGTGCCCATAAGGCGATAAAAGAATAACTATAAATTTCTGTATACCTTTATAAATATTAAAAAAAAAAAAAAAGTTTTAAATTTGTGCGGCAGGCCGTTCTTAACGAGGAAGGCGATACCTTGCTTGAGATTTGAAATATTAGGTAAGTTGTTGAAATAGTAAATGTGGGAATTGTAGATTCTTGTCGGTGAGTTGTGCTTGTGTTTCTTGTAAAATGACTTAGTCAGGCTTATGTTCTTTCAATAGCACTTGCAAATCAAGTAAATTGTTATTAATGCCGTTTATGTTGCATTGTAAAACAGAAAAAGACATAGTAAACAAAATGAAAAAAACAAATATAAATGGATATGTGACAGAAAAAAACAAGTACAATTCCTCATGTGTCGCCGCGCGGGCGAAGACAGTGTCTAATTTTTTGTTGTTTTGATGGAGTAGTAGAATATAAAGGAGCAGATGGAACCTTACCATTTGAGTTTATTAAGTTTCTTTTGTTTTGTTTTTTATTATCACTAACTACATCAGCAAAGAAAGGAAGGGGTCCGTTTGTAGAGAGGTAACTTTGTTGAGCTTCTTCTTTGTGGGAGCATTTAGCTTGAATTTGTATTCTTAAAATTTCTCTTTGTTTTATGCTGTTCCGATAAGTGTCCTGGTCAATTTGTAAGCTCCAGTAACTCCTTGTTACATTTCTTTTTTGATTTCTTTCTCCGGGATATTTTTGCGACAGGACGCGTATATGGTTCCATTAGATAAGTTGAGAGATTCATGTGGGAAACACTTTGACAGATATTGAATTATCTTTTTGTTGTAAGAAACTTATTTGCTGTGGTTAAATCTTTAGTTGATACGAAAAAGTTGGCATATGGTTGAGATATGGAGATCAAGTTTGTGCCAATTAATTGGACAGCACGATGAATGGCGAAGCATGAAAAGTCTTTAATTGCTTGATTGGGTTCGAGAGACAATATTATATTATATTTTGAGCTTGGTAGTTTTATTACCGGTAAACTAGGAAATAAGAATATTTTTTTATGGAAGGTTTTTACTTTCTTGCAAAGAGCATTGATACAACTAGAGACGAATTAAGAAAACTCGCGAAAAAACCAGGAGCCGCGTAAGCTCGGTGCGAAATGGAACAAAGAAACGAAAATAAAGACAATCGTTGCCCGTCAACGCAAAGTCAATTTCGTTGATATTTTGTCTCCTTCTAACTTAGGTAGTTTGTCACTTGACTTATATTTTGTCTTCTTTTCAGAAGAATGGGTAAAGCAAGGGTTCGTTTACAATTTTCTACCTACTGCCAGTGCCGGCAAAGTGCACACTAATGTAGTTCCTTCCTATTGCTACACAGCCTACACAGACACTTGCCAGACTTGACTAGCTTGATCATTTGACAATGTATAGGAGTTTACTGTCTATCATTTCCTTCTGAGGCATCCCAATACTAGATTTTAAAATGTATTTATAATAATCTATAAATATTTTTTTCCCAATTTAAATGATTTTATATATAGGACTACAGGGATCTTCAATTATTCCCTAAATAAATAAGTTGCAATATAAAAAAGTCAATAATTATTCAAAATCATATTTGGCCTCATGAATGCATTTGCTGGTCTCACAAATTTTAACAAATTGTCGATTTGCCACAGCTACAAGAACTTCTTCGTCAGACTCTGATTCTGACACCAATGCATTAAGCTCCTATAATACGAGCGCCTAATGGTTGTGTGCGTGCGACTCGCAGACGAAAAGTTCTTTGCCTAACGTAACTTTGACAAAATTTTACTTCAATTCAATTTTTCTAGTCTTATTTGGCCTGCCGCTGATCGTCACACTATTGCACTTGCGTGTATGACACAGCGGCGTATTTGCTAGTATTAGTGCTTCCCAAATTTTATGATTTGTCTCTCAAGGCACGTATACATTTTACTCATGAAAATAATACCTTTGAAAATAAGTATGTGCTAAACTACACCCTGTACATACTATTGATAGGTGCACAGCATTAATTTCACGACCTTTAGAAAATTGGCATAAACAGTGGGATTGCTTTTTATCTATTGATAGATAGAATATAAAGTGGATCTTCGAAAATATAGCTTTTGTCCCTAATTAATAATGTGTGGTAACATATCACACCCTAAATTGAATATATTCTTGAAGAGGGTGATCAAAATGGTAAAATGTAAACAGAATACGGATCAAAACACAGAATAGGCGAGGATTAGCCAATGGCAGAGGGCAACGAATATTTCGCTGTATCTTGTTTACATTTTTGCTTTTGATATGTCTTTTCGTTTTAACTTTGCTCTACCGAGCTTGTGGCGGCTCGCCGTTTTCAATTTCAATTCCATTGTTCCACCCCTTAATTCATCTCTAGTTGTATCAATGCTCTTTGCTTTCTTGGTTTGGGGAGCATGGAGTAGATAATATGAAACGAATTAAAAATGGGTTGATCAAACATGTAATGTATATACTTTAAAGTCGAATTTATTATTGTTTCGTGTAAACACTTATAAGGGAATCAAGTTGCTTATCGATATATATCGATATAATTAGCTCTATTAATCACCCTTGGATTGCTTTAAGGTGTTGGCTGCCAATTGTAGAGTGCAAATGAGAAGTTTTGTGACGGTTGATGCATATTGTGAATAATTAAAATTTAAAGAATAATAGTCTGTGGACCACTTGTAAACTGATTTCAAATAATCACTGTGAATGTGTAATCCGCTTTTGTGCTGTCTTGTTAACTAAAAAACAGTTCGGTACTTCGAAATAAATACTTAAGTTTACTGAACAACAAACTAGTCAGGTGTGTGTCTGGTTTTTATTACTAGAAAAATATATTATGTTATAATATATAATATATGTATGTATATATATATATATATATATATATGTATGTATATATAATATAAGAATATATATAATATATATATATATATATATATATATATATATATATATATTTATGCGTATAGATAATATAATAATATATATAAAAATAAGAATAAAGTAATAGGTTAACAAAAAACATTTATATATATATATATATATTATTATTTATATGCCTATATAAATATACATATCTTCAATTTGTCTTAACGTTATTACTTAATTAATTATTTACTTAAACTAGTGCTCGTTATTTTAGATCTAGTAATAAATTTACAAAATGTCTTAAAAATTATTTTAATATTTCAAATTGATTTTTTCCTTGTTTCTCGCTCCATAAAATATATATAAAATCTCATTGGTGTGAATGGGATAAATGTACTATATACTGGGGTTGTTCCGATGCCACTTACGGTCACATTCGACCCTGCTTTCGCCGACTAATATTTCAATTCACAATTCACCAAAACACTGGCTATACTGCTTGCTCCAATTAGTTTCGTTTATATATACGGTGGTGGTGCAAATTGCAATTTTGGTGTACCAAAAAAGAAAATCGTGCAACCAAGCAAAGAGAGCACAGAAAACTGGTGGACCAAACGAGCGGAAAACAGTGAAAGAAAATATTATTTAATGGATAAAAAAACAAAGTTAGATGAAACAAACGTTACCAATATATATTTTTTTTAAATAATTTAATACAGAGTGAATTTATGAGTGCTGATTAATACTGTAAAAGATTTAAAAAAAAAGTATACTTGATAAATCACACATAAGAAACAAATTCCAACTTCTATCGGCAACCACATCCAATAATATAAATACAGTTCTAAAAAGTCAAACATTTTAAATTGCTAAGATTGCTGGAAATTTCTTATATCGTTTTAAAGCAAACCCAAGAAAATAAAGTTAAATTACGATTACAGTTAACACAAGTTTATTTAAACTTTTTTTTAAAGAAGAGAAGAGACAACGTACTGCACCTTATTTATTTATTAAATCTCATTATTTTAGCGACCAACGCTAAAAATTTTACTTAAAAAAGAAGACAAGAACTTTAAACGTAAACAAATGAAAATAATCAATGTATAAAGGATATTTAAAAAAGGAAACACACGTCAGCTGTCAATCTAGTTGCTAAAAGCACCATATTTGAACCAGTCTCCAAACTTATAATGCAATATTAATTTTATTAAACTTAACATTTGGGCAGACGAAAAACAATATTAACTAAAGAAAAATTTTAATTAAACGGTAAGTTTTTTTTAACTCTAATAAAATAAGTAAAACTATTAACTAATAATTACAATAATTAAAATTTTTTTTTTTTTTTAGAAATCCATCAATTCAAACAATCTTGATATTGGCATTCGATTAATATACTGTTACAGTATATTACATTCAAGTTTAAACAAGCTCATCTAAAGTAAGATAAAATGAATGAACTAGACAGTCTAAGACAAGAAGCTGAATCGCTCAAAAATGCAATTCGAGATGCACGTAAAGTTGCATGTGACACGTCTCTTTTGCAAGCTGCTGCATCGCTGGAACCAATTGGACGTATTCAAATGCGTACACGACGAACTTTAAGGGGCCACTTAGCAAAGATTTATGCTATGCATTGGGGAAATGATTCTAGAAATCTTGTATCAGCATCACAAGATGGTAAATTAATTGTCTGGGACTCTCATACAACAAATAAAGTGCACGCTATACCATTACGTTCCTCTTGGGTAATGACTTGTGCATACGCGCCATCTGGAAGCTACGTTGCCTGTGGTGGCCTCGATAATATGTGTTCAATATATAATTTAAAAACAAGAGAAGGTAATGTACGTGTGTCCCGTGAACTACCGGGGCACGGTGGTTATCTTTCATGTTGTCGATTTCTGGACGACAATCAAATTGTTACTAGTTCAGGTGATATGTCGTGCGGTCTTTGGGATATTGAAACTGGTTTGCAAGTGACTTCTTTTCTGGGTCATACGGGGGATGTAATGGCTCTTTCACTTGCACCGCAATGTAAAACCTTTGTTTCAGGTGCATGTGATGCATCTGCAAAATTATGGGACATTAGAGAAGGTGTCTGCAAACAAACGTTCCCAGGACATGAATCTGATATAAATGCAGTTACTTTTTTTCCAAACGGACAAGCGTTTGCTACAGGGTCGGACGATGCAACTTGTCGTCTTTTTGATATACGAGCTGATCAAGAATTGGCTATGTATTCCCACGACAACATTATTTGTGGAATTACTTCCGTTGCGTTTTCAAAAAGCGGTCGTCTGTTATTGGCAGGATATGACGATTTTAACTGTAATGTTTGGGATACAATGAAAGCAGAACGTTCAGGTATTCTGGCAGGTCATGACAACCGAGTTTCATGCTTGGGGGTCACCGAGAATGGTATGGCAGTAGCAACAGGATCGTGGGATTCGTTTTTACGCGTGTGGAATTAGGTGTCTCTCACAATTCGTATAAATGATAGGAACTGGGTCAAGTGGTGGTGGTTGCGCAAAGTCAGCGTTTAGCAGCAGTGACAATAACAACAGCAGCAACAAAACGACATCATCTAAAGCACATATAGCCCCAGACACATATAGTACTCTGGTGTTAAAAGTTCCTTGTTACTGTTGTTAGGAAAGAACAAGGAGAGTGTATGTTTTAAACGCTAAATGCGCTGCGTTATCAGTAGCAAAAAGGATAAAATGGCGTTTACTGCAATGTAGGCCACAGCAGAAATATGAACTTTATATACAAATTATTTATATTGCTATATACTTATTATACTTATACAACAAACCATAACACAACAACGTACAATTAGACGTTCACACATACAAGTATATTATTAGTGTAAATGAACCTGCATACATATGATAGTCAGAAAATTAGTCAAAGCTCGGCTAACATATACAGTCCTTCAACTGGATTCAAATCGAATTAAATCGTCATAGTTTTATGAGAGCGACCTTGGCTAAACAATAAAGTCTTATTGAGTATGCACCTTGTTGATTGAAAAATATAAATTACAGTAAACATGCTGCGACTTATATGTGTGTATAAATTCCGACAACACGTGTCTAATGTCAGACAAGAACCTTAGAATTTTCCATAATTCTCATTTTCATCAATACATAAAAGGTTGGTCTTAATAAACAATGTCAAATAATATTAAAGCATTTACAAAAACTCACAAAAAGTAGACATAAAAAGGCAAGCAAAATATTGCGTGAAATTAAATGTAATTTAAAAATTGTAAACACACTTTATAAACATTTTTCTTATAAAATTTAAGTCCTTAATTTATATACAAACAATAAGAAGAATGATTTAAATAACATACTTAATAGTGAACAACTATTTACACATTAAATTAACGGCCATATAAGCTACTACAATAAACGGAAAAAATTAACTTTAATACCTAAAAAATTTATAAATGTTTAACGAAATCTTAACATATAGACTATATAAAGTAACGACGGCAAAAGTACAACACATGCATAACAAGTAGCAAAATCATAAATAAATGGATTGTCGTTGCAATCAGCACATTGTCCGTTACAAAAACTTCAGTTAAATTTTTTCGATAAACGAATTGAATAAAAGATCAAAAAATGTTAGTTTTTGTAAACGCATATGACAGCTTACGAGCTTCTAATATATATAACCAAATAAATTTCAATAATTTTGAAACAAATTTTTTTTTTAATTATACTCTTAGTAACTCCAGAAAGATTTAAAAAGCTGTTTATGGGTTAATGGAATCTTATATAAACCACACAATAAACCATGGAAAGTTTTTTATTTACTTCTTTAAATCTGTTTTTGAATGGATTTTTTTAGTTTTTATTTTTATTCTTTATTTTAACAATTCAAAAATTCACTTTATTTTCACTAAATAAAAAAATTGAAAATACTGAAATACTTATTTTACATTTGATGTCTTTTCATACGAATGAGTTAAGTCCCATGAAAACTATAAAAGAACATTATATAATTTCAGATTAAAATTATATTATCACTAGAAGCAAAAAATTTAAGTTCACTGTGAAACTTATATATATGTTTATATGTAATTTTAAGTATAAATACATGATGTACATTTTGTGTTTTCATTGAAATGACTCACATGAAAATAAGTACAATATTGTACTTTGCAATATTATTATGATTTTTTTTATCTACGATTTATGCCTAAATCCAAAATAATACGTGAAGTCAATGTCTGTAATTAGCTGAATCATCAAATAAAGTAATCCAGTATCCAAATGCTTAAAATAAATAAACAAATAGAAAACAAAACAGAAAAAATATGTTCATGTTAAATTACATTTAAACGTCAAATACATTTTACTTACATATGTACTGCTCATGTTGAATCACTAACTCGGTATTTACAGAAACTATATAATAAACCATATGTTAAGTAAATATGAATTGTAAAAGTTTGCGGGGGAGCTTATTAAATAAGTTTACTGGGCATAATTTATTAGCGGAAAAACGGTTTGCATACATGTGAAGTATTCAATAAATTGACATCTCAATCATTTTCAAAGGCTACCTACTAAATGATTGCATAAAGGTGAGATAGTTTGGATAATCATTCGACAGTAATATTTTATAAAATGCTGAAATAATTAATTGTTATACTAAGAATAGAAGTGGCGAACAGATCCAGAAATTGAACGCTTGATCTCTAGTTCTAAAATTCTTATACAGTGCATCAATAATTTAATTTAATTAAAATACTTGTTTTTTGAGAGATAAAATAAAATGAAAAGTAATTTGTGGTTTTTTTCAGAAACATTTTATACGCTAAAAATTTATCATTTTTACCACAGAGCACCACCAAATAGAGAGCGATAGCGTAACAGCGAATTGTTAATGTTAAAAATAGAGCCTCGAGATGGGCTCGGTAGAGTAAAGACAATAACGAAAACGCAAAGCAGCAACAAATATATGGCAAGCAATTTGCTAATTTGTTGTGATTCCTTCTTTGTATGATGAGCACAATAAGTTCACTGAGCTATAACGAAAAGGATAAAACATATATTCCCTTGCTAATCGCAAACAGGCATTTAATTAAAAATTTGTTTTACTACTCATACTAATGTAAATTGTACATCGTAGAAATGAGCATTGATGTGCTGAAAGAGTTTTACTATTCTTCGCGGCACTTGAAAAACGACCACGCTATCGTATATTACCATAGGGACAAAGCAATGTATTTAAATTAATTAAATTGGCCCCGCCTGTGGTATACATATGATATTGTCTATTGTGTCCCTTGACCTTAACATCATTAAAGAAAAGCCCAAGAATATAATGCATTGCTTTTGATTGTTTTGGACTCGCCTTGCTAATTACAAAGCAATCTGCTAGGCTGAATGTATGAATTGTATCTAAACTGATAAATTGATAGTTCAGGACGATTAATAAATATGTGTGCATCTGCATTAAATTAGAAATCTTGATCGATGTCTCAGGAAATAATATTGGATTTAATAACTTTTACTAATTATGGTAAATTTACAATTACTATTTTTATATATTTTAGTCACAAAATATTATTTAAGAATGGTTTAGGGTATCATAAAAAAATGTGTTGTTTTTATGGGCATCGAAGCGGAATATTTAAAGCGATAGCTCGCTTCAAATATAATATCAAAACAACTGCCTGCGACATAAACAGCCGCACATAATACCAATATTTGCCCTAAAAATCATGCACAAGTCAAATTGCCTATTTAAAAGAAGCCAGCATGAATTGTTCATCTTGTAACCGAGCCAATGTATTGTTTGAGCTTTTTCTTTTACTGTGTTTCAAATTTTGATTTTGCTGATTTAATTACCAGACAATTTATTTTTAACAGAAAGCTCGCGCGCTATTACTTTCTCTTGTATTTTGTTGACTCTGCTGTGCTAGGCTGTCAATTGTTTTTACAAAAGGCAAAAAAAGTTAAATGCTGTTTTAAGGGATATTGTAATATTATCACATGAAAATGACGCAACCTATACACAAGTACAGCGAAAGTAATTAAATATTTTTAATTTAGAAGAAAAAGAAATTTTAAAGGCAAGATCTACGGCTACACCACGCTAAAAGTGAAATTATCAACAAAGTAGTCTAATTAGGTAGGTTACAGCTTTAATATGTATAATTAATTGAGACAATCAAATATTTATGTGTATATATATCTAGGTTAAGCCATTGATTGATGTTTTTATTTTGTTTTAAAAATTTGAAAAACCTACCATCTTAAACGTTATTCCCAATAAGGATAAACACATAAAGATGAAGTGTCAAATATTATATATGTACATACGAATCAGGGGTATATTAAATAATATACGGATCCTGTATGGCCTGTATTTAAATATTCTGGTGACAAAAGCACGAAAGTTCTGTTAGAAAATAACAAAAAACACGTGATCACGTGTATCCTTCTTTTTTTTTAACAATTAGTAGTTTTTTTTTTTATTTATTTCACCGAAAACTGTTCAGTTGTTTCAGTGTCTGAACTTGGCCATACGCTTAAAAGACGGAAAGGAAAACGCTTCTCTTCATTTATCCTAATATATACAAAAATAATTGATGAGAGTCAAATGTGTTTTATGTGTGCTCCTGCCGCAATGGCTTAATCGCCGATGGAAAGACGCCAACCAACGTTCCCCTTGAAAAAATATTCCGCAGAAGTAGAATGATGTCACTTCTGTCAGGTCATAACATCCTCCTTGGTTTGAAGCGAGGCCTATCTTAACCTCTGCCGATCTTTGGTCTTACGGCACCATATTGCATAGCGCAACACCACGTCGAAACGAGAACTCTACCCGCATTTAGGTGTTAAACCACAGCCACCACGTTACTCCCCGAGGGGCCGCAACCAACTAACCGGACGGAACCGAAGTTCCGCGGGCACCGGTTACCCGTGGTACCAGACTTTAGTCTCCGGTAGGACCGTGCACTATGAAAAGCACTTTTAATTCATACTCACTGACAGTACCGGCTTGACGACCCACATGAAATGCAGAAACTGCAGATGGAACGGTATGCACAATGCTCATGGACACGGCGCATTGCTGTGGGGAGCGAGACCTATTCCTGCCTCTTCCACAAAATGCGGCATTCTGTTATTGGCCACAGGCCAAATCGCCGGAGCCGAGACTACCAGCATGTGTCCCCAATAATTCAAAAAAGTATGTGACGTAGGTCCTGCAACCCACGCCCGTAGTACAAGAAAAATCCTCTGATCAGGACCCGCTTGCTCCATATTAATGAAACATTTACACATTAGCACTCATACTCGTCCTTGATGCACCAATCAAGTGACGCCTTACCGAAAATGCGGAGTGGGCGAACTTATTTATGCTAGAGACCCTATCGCTAGTAGAAAGAAGATGACTTAAGTCAGACCCACCACTATCCTGGGACACACCGATGATGAATTGGTCACGTAGACCACTATATGTTGAGCAGACGAAAAGGATGGGATGCCAGGTTTCGTCGGTCGAGCCACAATGGCAACTCCACCTGATTTGCTAATCAAACAGAACACAATCTAATATTAGCAACATACAGTCACTAATCCCTAGCCTTTCTACACCTAAATCAGCTAGCCACTTATTCTTCAGCAACAGTAGCCGTCTCTTGATCTTGAACATTAGGGCACGACGCCTAACCTCCAAGTCAAGAGGGACCACAACCAGCAGAATCTGCATTGCCTCCATAGAGACAGTGTGACATATAGGCATACAGCCTAGCATGATCACACGCTGGCATGACAACAGATTCTTTTTGCCTCTAACAGACGCATCTACCTTATACTAAACAGATGATCCATATGCTGCACAAGCAACAAATAGACCACAATAGATGGTAAGGATGCCGAGGCTCCACTCATTACGCAATATGCGGCGTACTTGGCCAACAGAATCTACTAATCGTCTTTCAATGCTGGCGATATAAGTCGAAAACGAAAGCCTCTCGACAACATGGATGCCCAGGTATTTAACCTTTGTAGCATATGTTAGAGTGGCGTCACTTAGCATGAAAATCGGATGTCGACTGGATGATAAGTTGCCCTTAAGCAACATTGTCACCGTCTTGTTCATTGCCAGGTTAACGTCATCACTGTAACCCCATGCTTTGACAGTGGGCAATCACGACGCCGCGATTGTCTCTATAGCTACAAGCAACTGTCCCTCTTATGTCCACTTATAGAATTATCCGAGCTGATCCTGTATAGGGTCCATCATGAAGTTTCACATAAAAGTACCATAGATGGAACTCTGCGGCAAGTTTCTCGTCGTCGACGGCATACGCTTTTCTGTCTGAGAAATAATTTTTCCAAAGAGAGATATCTCTACAGCCACGATCCCTCAGCAGCAAGGCAATCACCTTGTTCATGAACATGAAGGGTGCAGATAGTTGATCGCTTCCTACCTCTAATAATCTTATAAACATGACCCAGGGATCGTGTTTATTGCGCTCAACGAGTGAGCGCCTCTTATTTTCTTTCACACTTAAGCATATGCTTGCACTCAATTATACATCGACTATAATCTACTTTGAGCTGGCTAGTGTTATCCGCATTGACAGAAATGGCTCTTTGGAATCGCTTCCTCAAAGTGCGAATTTGCCGCTGCTTCATAGTCAGCTCATGCGTCCACTATTTAATACGTCAGAAGTTCACCCTTCGTTGCCTTTCAAGCGTTTGGTCGTTTGCATGAGCTAACCACTCATCAACTGTGCCGACAGTCTCATCGACATTTAAGCATCAAATGCACTTAGCGAGAGCTGAGAAGCAGCTTCGCTTAAGAATACGCCGTGAAGGCGCCAGTTGGCTCTAACAGATAACCACATATTACACACTAAGCTATGGTTGGTTGGCGTGGCACAAGCGACAACAATTGCAATGAGATTTGAGTCGCTGTAACCATGCTCACCTATGGCACTAAATAATTCCTTAAATTCTTCAATCCTTGTGTGGGGTGGTAGCATTCTTGTAAACCCTTTAATTTCTTAGGCGTCTTCGTCTATATTAAAAAGCAACGACAAGTAATCAGAAGAAAGCACCTAAGTTGATGGCACTTTGGTTGGCACTTGCACGATAAAGGTAAAGTAAAGCTTGTCGCTGCTGCCTCATTCAACAGGGTGACATCTATGTCACTATTATCTATTGGACCACTGAAGGTATACCATTCGCTTGGTTTGATGAGGGCCCGAACATCCTGGGACACGGCCCACTAGGCAAGCAGCTCACCCTGTGCATAGCTAGGATATCCCAGCGTATGCCTAGATGTCTTGCTAAACCACAGAGACGAGGCCGTATTCGCGTCTAAACCGAGAATGACTGGCACCCCAACCAGCTGTAGCACCTCCTCCATATAAAGTATATATTGTTTGATTTGTTTACCGGCCTTGCAGTATATACCACCTACAACTAATCTGCCAAAGATGCCTTGCAGTCTGGAACATACCTCATTGTCAGTAGAGTGTACAACAGTGCAGTCAATACTGACATCGTTTAACACCACCGCACAATTAGCCCTGCTGTTAATAAAAGCCCGCATGTTCGCAGGTAACCCTCGTATACAACCTCCAATTGCAGGACTACTACACTATTCCTCTCTTGTATGAGTATACCCAAATCACACATAACGGAAAACGACACCTGATAGTTTAACTGTAGGACGTTGCAAGCAATCCTAATGTCTGGCTTGTTCCCTTGCCAACACGGCCCCACATATCGGCCAGGCTCCCGAAAGCATGGACTGCTCGGAAGGGAGGCCCTTGAACCGGCAGTTTCTGCAGTCCACCTGGTTCATATATTTAGCCGCGATGTGACCCAATTAATCACACTGACGGCAAACTTCAGCATTACGACGGCATTAGCAGATCTTGTGGTCAAGTCCGACGCACATGTGACTGGTGTCACTTGACGTACACCCTTCCTCTACGCTCAAGTATGGCCAACGCTTTATAATCAGCTTGCAAGGTAAGATTAATAGTTGCGCCCGCTGTGACACCCCTCTTTAGCTCACGTACCCCATGCACACGGACCCCAATAGCCGGTTTTAACTCGCTCTTGACCCTTTCGGTCATATGCTTCCCCGCGACTGTCGGGTCACTACTGGTCACCACTGCTGAAAAAGTCTTAACCGGCTTCCTCAAGCGAGGAGCACCCCTCCTTAGCTCACGTACCCCATGCACACGGACCCCAATAGACGGTTTTAACTCGCTCCTGACCCTTTCGGTCATATGCTTCCCCGCGACTGTCGGGTCACTACTGGTCACCACTGCTGAAAAAGTTTTCACCGGCTTCCTCAAGCGAGGAGCACCCCTCTTTAGCACACGTACCCCATGCACACGGACCCCAATAGCCGGTTTTAACTCGCTCCTGACCCTTTCGGTCATATGCTTCCCGGCGACTGTCGGGTCACTACTGGTCACCACTGCTGAAAAAGTCTTCACCGGCTTCCTCAAGCGAGGAGCACCAGTGGGGCCAGCTGTGGCAGCAGCAACCATCGGGCACCGAGCAAGCACCGGGAAGGCAACCTGCGGGTAATGTAGAGAAGAAGCCTCGGGATTGTGTTATTAGCATAACGCTCCTGAAGCGTTGCGATCTTAATGGACATACCCATAAGGCCAGATTCGTACTGAAATAATTCAGTTATGTCTAAACTGATTTTAAAAGTAAGGAGATCACGGGGATAAATTCTCTTCAAGCGACGGGAAATATAGGACTCAGCTGAGCCTATTTATTTGGTTCTAGAAGCAGTGCCCCACAGTTGGATGGCGTATGACCAGGACGGTGTTAAAACCGCCCTGATCAGTACGGACTTTGTTGCCAGTTCGAGCTTTTTAGATCGGAAGATTCAGTCGAGCTCCTTAAGCTTTACCAGCGATTTACTCTTCACGGCTATGATATGGGCCCTCCAAATTAGCGCTCGGTTCAAGGGTACACCAAGGTAGCAGTGCGATGTTCAACAGCATATGGATTCTCCATTGAAAGTGAGGCCTAGTCAGCTTCCAGTCCGCAGGGAGAATGTTACATAGGTCAATTTAGCAAAATTTATGACTATGTTTTACTTTGCTGTCCATCGTTCCATTTCGTCCAGCGATTTCTGGACTGCATTGGTGCCGGTTTTAAGGAAAGAGTGGGATGCGAGCATGGCAGTGTTGGCGGCATACGTGGTCAGAACAAGCTAATCTCCGTCGTTGTCATCAACTGGAACTGGCACATCGGCGGTGTACAGGGTGTACAAGATAGGTTCAAGTACACTTTCCTGTGGAGTCCCTGCGCTAACCTGTTTCAGATTGGACCGAGAGTCCCGTATTTCAACTTCAAATGTCCGATCCATGATCAACGACTTAAGAATTACGTAGAGGGGTACATGGAGAATATCTTTCCGTTATACATTAGCCCCTCGTGCCAAAACTTAACGAAGGCTTGTTTCACGTCTAGAAAGGTGCCAACAGTATACCGCTTGTGATCGAAGCCGTGTGTTATCTGCTTTACAAGGCGATGCATTTGTTCAGGGCAAATGGGACTTCTTGAAACCAAACTGGTGTAGTGGTATGCGTCTTGCTAACTGTGGCAATTCCATCAACCGAGTAAGCAGTATTCGCTCAAAAAGCCTAGAGATGGTTTCTAGCAAGCTTGTTGGGCGGTATGAAGCGATGAATGTTGGTTGCTTTTCGAGTTCCGGGATCATGACGATACGAGCCCGCTTCCATTGCTTTGGAAAGTGTCCTAGCCCTAGAAAAGCGTTGAATAGTTTAACTAAGGCTAGGTTTCCTTTGCGTGGCAAAGGTATCTCAGCTCAGTCCAGCCCTTGTCGTACCCAGGTGTGTGTCTTATGCAACGTGTAGTAGTAGGGGTGTAAAGTGAAGCTTTAATGGTTTCATGATGGGAATCGTCCGTTAAGATGAAGGGCGTAAATGTACGGTACAGGCGTGTGGCAAAAGCGTTCGTTTTTTCAGCATCAGTCTTTGGCCACCGGCCACTATGATTTTAAATGGAAGATTCAAATAGCAGCGCTCTCTTAGTATCTATCTTGAGCTTCCATATTAAGAAGTCAATGTGGTTGTCTGGGCCGATGACCTCCAGTAGAGTATTCAGGCTTGCTTGCCTGTTCTCGACTAGCAAACGGTGAAGTTTGTTTGTGACACTGGAGTACTGTTGCCTAACGCCAAGGTCAAAATTCTTGACATACTGCCTTTTAAAGCGCCTTTTAAAGGTGAGCAATTCCCTCGCCTCAAATCATACAATTGGTGTCCTGTTTACGTTCGTGAGATCAGCTTTTCGTATGGTTTGCGTAACCCGTCGTACTGCTTCGGTGATAGTGGCAGTGAAGTCATCAATATACTCTTCCAATTCGTTGCAAGTATCAATGGGTGAGTTAAGTTTCACGGTGGCTTTAAAGAATTCCTTAAATGCCTCAATCCTTGTGTGAGGTGGTATCATTCTTTTGAACCCTTTAATTTCTTAGGCGTCTTTGTCTACATTAAAAAGCAACGACAAGTAATCAGAAGAGAGCATCTGCACTTTGATTTGCTGCTGTCTGAATCCATTGAAAATACCAAAGTTGATGGCACTTGGGTTAGCACTTGCACGATAAAGGTAGCATGTAGTTTCTCCCATTGTATTTCGATTCCCTTGTCTGCTAAGTCAGGGAACAGCACTCTGTCCCTGTAGACATCTTGTATTTTCACTACCATCTGTGTTTTGCAAACGTTAGGTAGACTACATCATCTTCCGTTTACCTGAAATCAGGGAGGCAATATTAAAGCACCCTCTGTTAGCAGCCAACAGTATAAATACTGCCTGAATGTGATTTCCTGATAGAAAGGCGTAGGGCTAATGGGATATGGTTGTCTTTAGTAAGATAACTGCACCTTTGGGTTGACTGCCAGCCGGTTAACTGGCAGTATGAAAAGAGAAGCCTCGGATTCTGTAGGTGGTCGATGTCATGGAACTCAATGAAGGCTCATTGGTTTTTAGGAAGACCCCATTGGCATTCCAGGCTTCTATGTTAAGAACACCCAATTTGATGATTTGAGGAAGAGGTAAGCGTCCGAAGAAGAGCTTGTATGAAAGTAACAAGTGACATTATCCTGTTAAGTTTTAAAAAATGATGCTCTTACTTGGCACCGAGTGAACTGCTTGTGCTGGGGAAGGGAGGGGGCGTAGGAGTTGTACAGCATGACTTTGTGTACTCATACTTCTTCTCTTCTACCTGTTGAATTGAACAGGCCCTGATTGTTTACGTGACTTCGCCCAGCTCACGGCGCACTTACAGACATTAGTAATATTTTTTACTATGGAAGTCACTGCATATATATATACTACAAAGAAAGAACTAAGTACAAGAGGCGGCGATAGCTCTGGAGCCTTCTGTTATAAAGAAGAGATTGGCTTGGTAATAAAAAATATGCATAATTGTATGATAAAAAAGGCCAAAGGCACAGGAAAAGTTAAATGATCACAAAGATACTTTTCTATGAGGCCAATGATTTAATGCATTATTATTTGAATTATTTGCATAACTTAATTATGATTTATGTTTTAATATTACCGATCCCATCTCGAGGCTATGTTTTTAACATTAGCATTTTGCTGTTAAGCTATAACCACCTCTTGTATTTCGTTCTGTCTGATACTAGACTTAAGGGTGACTTGTTTTGTATTACTTCAGTAATTAATTGATCAAAGTTTACTCTCTGTGCACATGTCTGTCCCAAGCAAAAGTTTCAAAAAGAGGAAAAAAACATTGTTAAGTAAAAACTAGATATAGAGTCTCTTAAATTACCATCTATGCCACCAACCCATTATTATTAGGATGCTTAAACTTGTAGTGTTATATGCCTGACAGGGCCTCACAAAACATATTTATGTCGTTGCAGTGGTATACCGTGACCAAGAAAAATATTCTGTCCACTTAAGGGTTCAAGCTCCTCTGAAAACGTCGTGAAAGCATTTACTAAATACCAAAATTCACGTGGTAATCCAATTTAACCAAACTGAATGCCATGTGACCAAATATCAATTGGACAAGCACTTATATTGACAGTGGCCGTTACACCAAGAAAACGTCAAACCCTAAACCTAACGACATCAAGTTTAAGCTGCAAAAAGTTTGTCAATGATGTATTGGTAGCCATTCTTTACTCTGTGGTTGGCAATTCGAAATCATGCTATCGCGAAAAGTGCTCGCGTGCAATATCTTTCTTATTAAGAAAGCGGATTAAAACCAAACTATTGTCTGCTATTTCGCTCGACTGTATATAGACCGAACAAGATTTTGCAATCGTGAAATGAGCCCACGTTCAACAACTTTTAATTTGCGAATGCGGACTCTGACTACAATAATATCTGTATTTCTGGGCTTTTGTATATAAGCCGAACACGTTTCCATTCTAGTTTAGATTAAAATTAACCTTTTTTTCCTAAATATGCGTACCATGGACATGTGCATACGTTTACATGTCGATCTGCCATCTAAATATACTCTTTTCATACACCTCTACTAAATTTCCATCAAGGTCACCAACATAATATTGTTAAGATGCATGAGTTGGTGGTGTCTTGTGCTGCACATGGTCTCACCGAACTTATTTATCTCGTTTCGGTGTTGTCCGAAGAACTTGACCTCTTCTCCAAAAACGCAAGCCATGGTTATGTGTATTTGTATTTATTTCAATCTGTCATCTCAATATACTCTTTCCATACACCTCTACTAAGTTACCATCTAGGTCACCAACTTATTTTTGTCACGATGCAAGTTACTTATGTATTTCCTTGGCCAGGGTATTATCGAATTTATATATCTCGTGTCAATAATGTTCGGAGACCAAGAAAAATATTCTGTTCACTTATTTGGTGCAGCTTCTCCGATGCCCATTAAATTTATAAAAAAAAAGGTCTTCATTCGAATTTACAATTACCCTCAACAATGTTTGTTTACAGCCCATACCAATAGCAGAGACAACTTATCCATAGACATGAAAATGGACTCTCTCGCCCTGTTAAAAAAAAGAGAGACTATACGAGATTGGACCCGAGCGTAATTATATGAGTGAATAATGAGTGGAAACTAAAAC
>JAWNNX010000061.1:0-43402 GCA_035044505.1 Zaprionus lineosus
TCAGGCTGTTGTTCCTAAAGGATGACCATCTCCATTCCATGCAGCAATTTTATATGTCGGATAGCATCAAATGGAAGTTCATACCACCCCGGTCTCGCCATTTTAGTAGGCTCTGGAAGGCAGCGACGAAAACTGCAATATACCACTTTCTCCGTGCCGTTCAGTGATATCTCAGGAGGAGGCTGATGCCCCAAAAGGACTGAGGATTACTCCTGATCTTATCAGCCGACTTCTGAAGGACAACGACCAATAATTCAATATCTTTCACACTTATAATCATATGCTTGTACTCATTTAAGCACGGACTTATAATCAGCTTTGAGCTGGCTAGTGTTATCAGCATTGGCAGAACGGGCTCTATGGAATCGCTTCCTCAAAGTCGAAACTTGCCGCCGTTTCATGTTCAGCTCTTGCGTTCACCACTTAACCCGCCTGAAATTCACCGTTCGGCGCCTTCCAAACGTCTGGTCGTTAGTATGAGCTAACCACTCATTAATTGTATCGACCTGATCATCGACATTTAAAGTGTCGAATGCACTAAGTGAGAGCTGGGAAGCAGCGTCGCTTAAAAATACGCCGTGAAAGCGCCAGTTGACCCTAGCTGTACACCACATATTACACATTGAGCTACTGTTGGTTGGCGAAGCACAAGCGACAACAATCTCAATGGGATTGTAGTCACTGATACCATGCCCACCTAAAACACACCAGCTGAAAGTAAAGCCAGGGTGTTATATATGTCACTTTAATAAATCGGACTACTGAAAGTATACCACTCGCTTGGTTGGTTGAGGGCCCGTATAACCCGGGACACGGCATACTCAGCAAGCAGTTCACCCCGTGCATAACTAGAATATCTAAGCGCATGTTAGAGTATCTTGCTAAAACACAGAGGCGAGGCTACATTCGCGTCTAAGCCGAGGATGACGGGCACATCACCAGCCAGTTGCAGCACATTTTCTATATAAAGTATCTACTCACTAAATTTGTAAAACATACTACATACAATTAACATACCGAAACTACCCAGCATATTGATAGAAAACCCCACATTCAGCAGAATGCAACACAGTACAATCAATGCTGACGTCGTTTGTCCCCACTGCTGCTTTAGCCCTACTATGAGTAGGGCTACTACAGTATTTTTTCCACTGAAATTCACCGTTCGGCGCCTTCCAAACGTCTGGTCGTTAGTATGAGCTAACCACTCATTAATTGTATCGACCTGATCATCGACATTTAAAGTGTCGAATGCACTAAGTGAGAGCTGGGAAGCAGCGTCGCTTAAAAATACGCCGTGAAAGCGCCAGTTGACCCTAGCTGTACACCACATATTACACATTGAGCTACTGTTGGTTGGCGAAGCACAAGCGACAACAATCTCAATGGGATTGTAGTCACTGATACCATGCCCACCTAAAACACACCAGCTGAAAGTAAAGCCAAAAAAATATATATGTCACTTTAATAAATCGGACTACTGAAAGTATACCACTCGCTTGGTTGGTTGAGGGCCCGTATAACCCGGGACACGGCATACTCAGCAAGCAGTTCACCCCGTGCATAACTAGAATATCTAAGCGCATGTTAGAGTATCTTGCTAAAACACAGAGGCGAGGCTACATTCGCGTCTAAGCCGAGGATGACGGGCACATCACCAGCCAGTTGCAGCACATTTTCTATATAAAGTATCTACTCACTAAATTTGTAAAACATACTACATACAATTAACATACCGAAACTACCCAGCATATTGATAGAAAACCCCACATTCAGCAGAATGCAACACAGTACAATCAATGCTGACGTCGTTTGTCCCCACTGCTGCTTTAGCCCTACTATGAGTAGGGCTACTACAGTATTTTTTCCAGTTTAAGAGCACCTACGTCACACATCTCCGAGTACAACCTTTGGTAGTTTACCTGAGGTGTATTGCAAACCATTAAGTCTCTGAGTTGCACCCCAGCTAATATAGCAACATAATTCGGGTAGGCGTGCAAAAGCATGAAATGCTCGGATGGATGGCCCTTATCCATCGTTTTGTCATCAGCTTGCACCGTAATGTTAACCGTTGTTCCCGCTGCGACAGACAAAGACAGTCTCCAGGTGTATGCTATTCTTGAAGGCCGTCGGCGAAGTTGTTTTCATAAAACTCTGTTATGATTTTCTGTAGCGAAATGGCAGTGCTAATTTTTAGCAAACGCTTTGTGCTCTCTACGATCGCTGGCCTTTACGATCTCCTAGGGTTGATCTGTCCCGTAATAACGAAGGCCAAGAGTTTTATGCAGCAGCTTTTTTAGAGTTAGGCTTGACTGGGACGAAAGCTTGCTAATGGCTCTTGAGTTAGAATGGTTGAAATTATTTGGAGAGCTAAGCCGAGCTCCTGGCATAAAATTCCCACGAATTGCAGGTGTGCGAGTAACGTCGATGATGAACATGGGCTTAGCGGCGCGAGCAGTGCTGCTTATGACGGATGTGTTTATATCGTGTTCAGAAAAAAACGACGAAAAACTGCAACGCTCTTGTGCTCCAATTTATGCGTGGCTTCTCTGCAGACCATTTCTGTTCTCAAGCTTGAACTTTGTGCTGCCGTGCTATTGGCTCGACTCGTCAATGAGTTGCATATAATGAATTTGTTCTTCTGCCCATTTTACTGCTGGTGCGACTCGTCTGTGGTCATCTCCATGAACGACGATAAAACTTCCCGTTTACAGGTTTTCACGGCCGCTGGATTGGAGTGGCACCACGTACACACCGTACATAACCCTGCTAATATTCTTCTCAGAAGATGTTTGCCAGCGAGTTGTTGGAATTCAAGCTGTGGTACAATGGTCCTAAGTTTTTTTGTGGTGAGCGAAGTGATTGGCCAGCCACAATTCTGGTCCCGCCGCAACTTCTGGAACTAGAAAAGTCTTGTTTGGTTATCATCAGATTTAGAGTGGAGTATCACTGGATTGCAAATTCGTCAATTCCTGGCAAAAACTCACTCAAATACATATATAAATTTTTGCATGGTCATAGAGCTACAAGTTTAACTTGTGAGCACGTTCGTCATGATACATGGCTTTTAGTACGGACAATTCAAATGGCTTACCTTTCGGCTGATTGTAAAAGGCTCAAAAAGAAATTACCGGTTGAGTTTTCAAATCACTTCGCTGACACCGATTCTAGATTAAGTTTGCATCATGCGTGTAGTAAGACGGTTGCACAGCTTGGCTTAAACTTCTATGTGGAGCACCTTATGGCTAATATGCTAATGGACCATTTAAACGTAAGCCCTACATTCGTGGTCACAGCTCTCCACTTTTATTCTATGCAGTTATTTCACGGAATCATGATCCTGATATGATATATGTTCCAGGACCTATCCACCGCAGCCTTTTTGGCGCTGCGGGGAAGCCCGCTCCGATTTGGTGTGACAATGCGACTAACTTTGTGGGTGCCAGAAACGAGCATGAGAAACTCAGGCTGTTGTTCCTAAAGGATGACCATCTCCATTCCATGCAGCAATTTTATATGTCGGATAGCATCGAATGGAAGTTTATACCACCCCGGTCTCGCCATTTTAGTGGGCTCTGGAAGGCAGCGACGAAAACTGCAATGTACCACTATCTCCGTGCCGTTCAGTGATATCCTTTGACGAACTTCACACATTGATTTGACACTTCTCGGCCATCATATACTCAAGACCTCTTGTACCATTCTCAGAAAGTCCAGGGGATCCGTATGTACTGTCACCTGGTCATTTCCTAGATATTGCACCGTTGACTCTATTTTCCGAGCAAGATTTAAGCGAAATACCGTACAAACGACTCAATCGCTGGCAGCGTGTATCCTACTCTCAAAGAGTATTTCTGTTCCGGTGGACCCCGAACATACTTGGAGCTACTTCAATCAACTGAATCAAACACGTACTTCCAAGCACCCTCTGTGTACATGCCTACCGTGAAGCCAAATCGCCTATAAGACATTTGGCCACTGACTAAATCCCAAAGCCTTTCTACCAGCACTCTTTCCAGCACTTTTCCAAGCACTAATAAGAGGCTGATGCCCCGATAGGACCGAGGATTATTCGTTAGTATGGGATAACCACTCATTAATTGTATCGACCTGATCATCGACATTTAAAGTGTCGAATGCACTAAGTGAGAGCTGGGAAGCAGCGTCGCTTAAAAATACGCCGTGAAAGCGCCAGTTGACCCTAGCTGTACACCACATATTACACATTGAGCTACTGTTGGTTGGCGAAGCACAAGCGACAACAATCTCAATGGGATTGTAGTCACTGATACCATGCCCACCTAAAACACACCAGCTGAAAGTAAAGCCAGGGTGTTATATATGTCACTTTAATAAATCGGACTACTGAAAGTATACCACTCGCTTGGTTGGTTGAGGGCCCGTATAACCCGGGACACGGCATACTCAGCAAGCAGTTCACCCCGTGCATAACTAGAATATCTAAGCGCATGTTAGAGTATCTTGCTAAAACACAGAGGCGAGGCTACATTCGCGTCTAAGCCGAGGATGACGGGCACATCACCAGCCAGTTGCAGCACATTTTCTATATAAAGTATCTACTCACTAAATTTGTAAAACATACTACATACAATTAACATACCGAAACTACCCAGCATATTGATAGAAAACCCCACATTCAGCAGAATGCAACACAGTACAATCAATGCTGACGTCGTTTGTCCCCACTGCTGCTTTAGCCCTACTATGAGTAGGGCTACTACAGTATTTTTTCCAGTTTAAGAGCACCTACGTCACACATCTCCGAGTACAACCTTTGGTAGTTTACCTGAGGTGTATTGCAAACCATTAAGTCTCTGAGTTGCACCCCAGCTAATATAGCAACATAATTCGGGTAGGCGTGCAAAAGCATGAAATGCTCGGATGGATGGCCCTTATCCATCGTTTTGTCATCAGCTTGCACCGTAATGTTAACCGTTGTTCCCGCTGCGACAGACAAAGACAGTCTCCAGGTGTATGCTATTCTTGAAGGCCGTCGGCGAAGTTGTTTTCATAAAACTCTGTTATGATTTTCTGTAGCGAAATGGCAGTGCTAATTTTTAGCAAACGCTTTGTGCTCTCTACGATCGCTGGCCTTTACGATCTCCTAGGGTTGATCTGTCCCGTAATAACGAAGGCCAAGAGTTTTATGCAGCAGCTTTTTTAGAGTTAGGCTTGACTGGGACGAAAGCTTGCTAATGGCTCTTGAGTTAGAATGGTTGAAATTATTTGGAGAGCTAAGCCGAGCTCCTGGCATAAAATTCCCACGAATTGCAGGTGTGCGAGTAACGTTGTTGATGAACATGGGCTTAGCGGCGCGAGCAGTGCTGCTTATGACGGATGTGTTTATGTCGTGTTCAGAAAAAAACGACGAAAAACTGCAACGCTCTTGTGCTCCAATTCACGTGTGGCTTCTCTGCAGACCATTTCTGTTCTCAAGCTTGAGCTTTGTGCTGCCGTGTTATTGGCTCGACTCGTCAATGAGGTGCATATAATAAATTTGTTCTTCTGCCCATTTTACTGCTGGTCGGACTCGTCTGTGGTCATCTCCATGAACGACGATAAACCTTCCCGCTTACAGGTTTTCACGGCCGCTGGATTGGAGTGGCACCACGTACACACCGTACATAACTCTGCTAATATTCTTCTCAGAGGATGTTTGCCAGCGAGCTGTTGGAATTCAAGCTGTGGCACAATGGTCTTAAGTTTTTTTGTGGTGAGCGAAGTGATTGGCCAGCCACAATTCTGGTCCCGCCGCAACTTCTGGAACTAGAAAAGGCTTGTTTGGTTATCATCAGATTTAGAGTGGAGTATCACTGGATTGCAAATTCGTCAATTCCAGGCAAAAACTCACTCAAATACATATATAAATTTTGGCATGGTCATAGAGCTACAAGTTTAACTTGTGAGCACATTCGTCGTGATACATGGCTTTTAGTACGGACAATTCAAATGGCTTACCTTTCGGCTGATTGTAAAAGGCTCAAAAAGAAATTACCAGTTAAGTTTTCAAATCACTTCGCTGACTTTGCATCATGCGTGTAGGAGGACGGTTGCACAGCTCCGGCTTAAACTTCTATGTGGAGCACCTTATGGCTAATATGCTAATGGACCGTTTAAACGTAAGCCCTACATTCGTGGTCACAGCTCTCGACTTTTGTGTGTTATTCTATGCAGTTATTTCACGGAATCATGATCCTGATATGATATATGTTCCAGGACCTATCCACCGCAGCCTTTTTGGCGCTGCGGGGAAGCCCGATCTGATTTGGTGTGACAATGCGACTAACTTTGTGGGTGCCAGAAACGAGCTTGAGAAACTCAGGCTGTTGTTCCTAAAGGATGACCATCTCCATTCCATGCAGCAATTTTATATGTCGGATAGCATCAAATGGAAGTTCATACCACCCCGGTCTCGCCATTTTAGTAGGCTCTGGAAGGCAGCGACGAAAACTGCAATATACCACTTTCTCCGTGCCGTTCAGTGATATCTCAGGAGGAGGCTGATGCCCCAAAAGGACTGAGGATTACTCCTGATCTTATCAGCCGACTTCTGAAGGACAACGACCAATAATTCAATATCTTTCACACTTATAAGCATATGCTTGTACTCATTTAAGCACGGACTTATAATCAGCTTTGAGCTGGCTAGTGTTATCAGCATTGGCAGAACGGGCTCTATGGAATCGCTTCCTCAAAGTCGAAACTTGCCGCCGTTTCATGTTCAGCTCTTGCGTTCACCACTTAACCCGCCTGAAATTCACCGTTCGGCGCCTTCCAAACGTCTGGTCGTTAGTATGAGCTAACCACTCATTAATTGTATCGACCTGATCATCGACATTTAAAGTGTCGAATGCACTAAGTGAGAGCTGGGAAGCAGCGTCGCTTAAAAATACGCCGTGAAAGCGCCAGTTGGCCCTAGCTGTACACCACATATTACACATTGAGCTACTGTTGGTTGGCGAAGCACAAGCGACAACAATCTCAATGGGATTGTGGTCACTGATACCATGCCCACCAAAAAAAAAAACCAGCTGAAAGTAAAGCCAGGGTGCTATATATGTCACTTTAATAAATCGGACTACTGAAAGTATACCACTCGCTTGGTTGGTTGAGGGCCCGTATAACCCGGGACACGGCATACTCGGCAAGCAGCTCACCCCGTGCATAACTAGAACATCTAAGCGCATGTTAGAGTATCTTGCCAAAGCACAGAGGCGAGGCTACATTCGCGTCTAAGCCGAGGATGACGGGCACATCACCAGCCAGTTGCAGCACATTTTCTATATAAAGTATCTACTCACTAAATTTGTAATACATACTACATACAATTAACATACCGAAACTACCCAGCATTTTGATAGAAAACCCCACATTCAGCAGAATGCAACACAGTACAATCAATGCTGACGTCGTTTGTCCCCACTGCTGCTTTAGCCCTACTATGAGTAGGGCTACTACAGTATTTTTTCCAGTTTAAGAGCACCTACGTCACACATCTCCGAGTACAACCCTTGGTAGTTTACCTGAGGTATATTGCAAACCATTAAGTCTCTGAGCTGCACCCCAGCTAATATAGCAACATAATTCGGGCAGGCTTGCAAAAGCATGAAATGCTCGGATGGATGGCCCTTATCCATCGTTTTGTCATCAGCTTGCATCGTAATGTTAATAGTTTGTCCCGCTGCGACAGACAAAGACAGTCTCCAGGTGTATGCTATTCTTGAAGGCCATCGGCAAAATTGTTTTAAAAAAACTCTTTTATGATTTATGTGGCGAAATGGCAGTGTGTATATAAAAGACCCTAACCAAAGGCTTAGCTACTTGAATTTTACTAATTTTTAGTCACTCAAAAGTCTAGCAAATGCTTTGTGCTCTCAACGATCGCTGGCCTGTACGATCTCCTAGGGTTGATCTGTCCCATAATAACGATGACCAAGATTTTTATGCAGCAGCTTTTTTAGAGACAGGCTTGAATGGGATGAAAGCTTGCCAATGGCTCTTGAGTCAGAATGGTTGAAATTATTTGGAGAGCTAAGCTGAGCTCAAGGCATACAATTCCTACGAATTGCAGGTGTGCTGAGTAACGTTGTTGATGAACATGGGCTAAGCGGTGCGAGCAGTGCTGTTTATAACGGATGTGTTTATGTCTTGTTCAGGAAAAAAAAAAAGAACTGCAGCGTTTTTGTGCTCCAATTCACGTGTGGCTTCCCTGCAGACTATTTCTATTCCCAACCTTCAACTTTGTGCTGCCGTGCCATTATCTCTGACGATAAACCTTCCCACTTTCAGGTGTTCAAGGACGATGGGTTGGAGTAGCACCACGTACCCGCTGTACATAACCCTGCTGATATTCTTTGCAGAGGATGTTTTCCAGCGAACTGTTGAAATTCTAGCTGTGGCCCATGGTCCCAAGTTTTTGTGTGGCGCGTGGTCACAGCTCTCGACTTTTATGAGTTATTATATTTTAAAGGGAATTCACAGAATAAGGCTCCTGATATGACATATGTTTCCGTTTTCGTATGCTTCGCAACAAAGGCGGGGCAATTGGAGCTATTCCAGGAGATATCTACCGCAGCCTTTTCGGCTGCGCTGCGGTGCTTTATATTGACACGTACGATGACCGCTCGAATTTCGTGCGACAATGCGAATAAATTTGTGGGTGCCAGAATCGAGCTTGAGAAACTCAGGCTGTTGTTCCTAAAGGATGACTATCTCTATTCCATGCAGCAATTTTATTTGTTTAATGGCATTGAGTGAAAGTTCATACCACCCAAGTCTCGACCTTTTTTTGGGCTCTGAGAGGCGGTGACAAAAACTGCAATATAAAACTTTCTCCGTGCCGTTCAGTGCAATCCTTTGACGAACTGTACACATTGATTTGACACTTCGCCGCTATCATATACTCAAGGCATCTTGTACCATTGTCAGAAAGCCCACCTAATCATTTCCTAGATAATGCACCGGTGACTCTATTTTCAGAGAAAGATTTAAGGAAAGTACCGTTCAAACGACTCGATCGTTGGCAGCGTATATCCCACTTCCATCAAGTATTTTGATTCCGGTGGCGTGCAAAAGTCCTCACACTGCTGCAGCAGTGTTTAAAGTGGCGCACACCCAAACCCAATATTGCTGAGAACTGTTTAGTTCCCTTTAAAAACGAGAGCTTGGCCCTATTGAATTGGCCGCTATCTCAGGTCAAGGAACCGATCCCGGTATAGATGATGTAGCGAGGGTAGTCAGTCTGCAAGCTGCCAATGGGCAAATTAAGAGGGCTGTCCGGAAACTATGTATACTGTCCAAACAGGATTAGGTTTAAAGCTTACAGCTTCCAACTCTTCAAACTTGCCCCTCTGGTAATTTTCTTAAATCCTCATGTGCATATCTATAATTTATTTTATTGGTTAAGGACTTTAAAATGTAAGTTAATATTCACTAGTTTAGTTTTATAGAAACGTTGTGGTTTATTGAATATTCATTTTTAGACTAACTTACAACTAGGACCTGAATCCCTAATCTAGCCTCGGGTTGGTGACTGCGGCGCTGGCGTTAAGGGCAGCGACGTTGGCATCTGGCGACGGAGTTGACAGATCCCCCGGATCGGGTAATAATGTAAATAGTTTATGAGAGCGGCTTGGTTGATGCTCACGACGGTTTACTATTACGACATAGCTTCAAGTGGTTTGTGCTATGTTAGTTTCAAGTGGCTTATGTTCTGTGATCGTTTTAAGGGTTCTATGCTGTCATCAGATTACTGTGTGCAGCAGTGTGCGTTGGTCGGCAACTGTCGTTAACTTGTATCTGTCACCATCTTGAGCCTGTATTATTTCAAAATACCCTTTGAACTTTGGAATCAACTTAGTCCAATGTCTTTCTTCGCTTTTAAGAAAAAAAAAATTTTCAACTTTGTGACAAGCACTTTTGGCTTAATTCTATCAAATCGTACTTTATCATAAACAGCAGTAGCTCATACATTCTGTGCGGCTTGTGCTCTTATGTTTGACAGATCAATAATATTGTCTAAGTCACTAGGTGGGAGTAATCCTAATGGGAGTGCTACCTTTGCCAGTAATTCTACTTTACTTGCTTTCGGAACACTGTTGGTAGTACAATTGATTGCCAACTGCACCTCTCCTGAAACATCCTGCAAAGACTGCGTTCCCGACTCAACGGCCGATAACATATTTTTCAACGTTTTCAACGTGCCTCAGTAGCTATCAAAGGCAAATTTATTTTTTGGTCTGAACAAAATCGACTAAATTTTGTGCCTGAAACACCTTTTCTTATCAGCTATTATTCGGTTTGGTAATCCGAACAATGAAACAGCTTTAATGCAACTTTCGCTGTTTAATTTGAGGCTATAACTATGGTATTTGCATATTTTGACATATTATCAAACCAGTGAAAATCAAATGTTCGGTCTTATGTCTTATCAAAAAAAAGAACCTAAATGAACTTGATTTATTTAGAGTACCAAATAGCAGAGGGGGTGATAACTTAACAGCGAAATGTTAATGTTAAAAATAAAACCTTGAGATGGGCTCGGTAATATTAATAATATTAATCATATGTAAATTATGCAAATAATTCAAATAATAATACATAAAAACAAAACATTAGCCTCATAGCAATAGATCTGTGTGATCATTTAGCTGTTCCTGTGCCTTTGGCCTTTGTAATTCACCTTTTGATTATGCATATTTTTTTTGTTACCGAGCCAATCTCAGGGCTTATTATTTTTAACAGAAAACTTGAGAGCTATCACCCACTCTTGTATTTGGTACTCTCTGCTGCAGGTGAACAATGAGTGTAATTTTATTTTATCTTGTCTATCAAGATCAGTATTAATATCGGTTGGCTCACTGCCGGTACATAAATTAACTATTTTGGTTCATGAAATTTGAAATTGTTTTGATGAAATTATATTATATTTCGCAAACAATGACCATGTCATTTTGCATATGATCATCGTCTATTACGTTAAACCAAATTTCGATACATTTATCGTCAATTGTCACATTACTTAACATTTGCAGAGACAACTTATCCATAGACATGAAAATGGACATCAGAGACAACTTATCCATAGACATGAAAATGAACATCTTCGCCCTGTTAAAAAAAACACAGAGTAAACGAGATTGAACTTGAGCGCACTTATATGAGTGAATAATGAGTGGAAACTAAAACTCATTCAGTACTGAGCGCAATGCAGAGTTGTCAGGTGTTGCCGACTGACTTAGCTCAACGATACGAATATAAAAACAAAAAGGGAAAAAGCATTGCGCCTTCCTCTTCGCACGCTGTGATAAGCTTTGTACAATTCTTGGTCGCTTTGTTTTGATTCTGTATGAAGTTGAGCAACAAGGCATCTTGTTTCTGGCCTTGACAAACACATACCAATGTAACTTTTACACCGTAGAAGCGAGCAATGGTATGTGTGACCCATTGCCGAAAAATTACTTTTGAAGCGATTTAAAAGAGTTTTGCTACTTTTCGTGGCCTCTGAAAAACGACCGCGCGATCGTATGATACCCTAGGGACGAAGCAATGCATACAAATGAATTAAATTGGCCCTGCCTGTGACATACGCACGCTTTTGTCTATCATTTCCCTTAAACTTCAGTTATTTAAAGGGCAGCCCAAGAATATGAAGGAATCGCTTTTGCTTCGTTTTGCTGATTTTTAAGTGATCAGTCAGGCAGAAGCATCTGAATGAATGAGATACATCTGTCTTATTAATTAATTCTTGTTGATCAAGGGTTACTTTATGATGTTACACATTTGTGACAAATATGTTTTGAACTAATTATTTTACTAACTAAAATATAATTAATTTACTAATATCGCAAAATATAGTATTTGTATAATTTGGCGATGCCATAGGCTTCAATTTGTTACCGAAATGTTAGCATAAATAGCTTAATTTGTATTAAATTTAGTTATTATTTGCATTGGATCTATCTTCAAAGATCTGCTTCTGCATTTGTTCTTGATGGACAAAATGTGTGATATTTGTAAACATGAATTCGTCTACTTCGGCTACTCAAGCAGTCGCTCAGCATTCAGATGTGCGGAAGCAAGACAAAAGACAAAAGCACTCAAACTCACAAGCTCTCTCTTTTTTTTTTGAGTGACTTCAATCTCGTTTACTCTCTGTTCAAAATGTTGTCGTCTACAACAACTTTAGAGACAACTTATCCATAGACATGAAAATGAAGTTGTTGTAGACAACAACATTTCGAAGAGAGACTAAACGAGATTGAACCCACTCAAAATAAAAAGAGAGAGCTTGTGAGTCTGAGTGCCTTTTGTCTTTTGTCTTGCTTCCGCACATCTGAATGCTGAGCGACTGCTTGAGTAGCCGAAGTAGACGAAGTGATGTTTACAAATATCACACATTTTGCCCATCAAGAACAAATGCAGAAGCAGATCTTTGAAGCTAGATCCAATGCAAATAATACCTAAATTTAATACAAATTAAGCTATTTATGATAACATTTCAGCAACAAATTGAAGCATATGGCATCGCCAAATTATACGAATACTATATTTTGTGAAAATAGTAAATTATTTAAATTTTAAGTAGTAAAATAATTAGTTCAAAACATATTTGTTACAAATGTGTAACATCATAAAGTAACCCATGATCAACAAGAATTGATAATTCAGGCAGATACATCTCATTCATTCAGAGGCTTCTGCCTGATTGATCACTTAAAAATCAGCAAAACGAAGCAAAAGCAATTCCTTCATATTCTTGGGCTGCTCTTTAAATAAGTGAAGTTCAAGGGAAATGATAAACAAAAGCATGCGTATGTCACAGGCAGGGCCAATTTAATTAATTTGTATGCATTGCTTCGGCCCTAGGGTATCATACGATCGCGCGGTCGTTTTTCAGAGGCCACGAAAAGTAGCAAAACTCTTTTAAATCGCTTCAAAAATCATTTTTCGGCAATGGGTCACACATACTTTTACTCGCTTCAACGGTGTAAAAGTTACATTGGTATGCGTTTATCAGAGGATAGACACAAGATGCCTTGTTGCTCAACTTCATACAGAATCAAAACAAAGCGACCAAGAATTGTACAAAGCTTATGACAGCGTGCGAAGAGGAAGGCGCAATGCTTTTTCCCTTTTTGTTTCTATATTCGTATTGTTGAGCTAAGTCAGTCGGCAACACCCGACAACTCTGCATTGCGCTCAGTACTGAATGAGTTTTAGTTTCCACTCATTATTCACTCATATAAGTGCGCTCGGGTTCAATCTCGTTTAGTCTCTCTTTTTTTTAACAGGGCGAGAGAGTCCATTTTCATGTCTATGGATAAGTTGTCTCTGCAACTTCATTTTCATGTCTATGGATAAGTTGTCTCTGCATTTGTACAGTACTATATATTCCATGACTGCACACACCTTTTATCATAATAATATTTTTAAATCTTTTAACAGAAAATTCGGTATTTTGCTTTTCTTTCATCAATGAGCATTCCGATCCAGAATCAAATGTGGTTTCAAAAATATGGTCTCTATAGGTCAGCCATCCCTTTGGTACTGCAACGCTACACTGCTCCACTAGTTTTTCTCGATTTGCATTCAAACATTTTATGACCCCATTTACCACAAAAATGACACTCTCTAATTAAAAGTGAACGCTTTAATTTGGACTGTAAAGCACTTCTGCTTTGAATATAAGCAACGCAAGTTTCCATTTGGCGCCATTTTTTCGTTAGTTTTGCAACCATGCGGCTTGTATGAACTGCTAGAATCTCATCATCATTTGGTCTATTTGATAACATGTTTAGAAATATGGTGGATGGTGTTTTAAGAGTGTTAAAGCATTGTATAAATAATTCTTTAAACTTGAGCCAGGTAATATCAGCGTAGCACACTTTCGCAACCATTGCAAAGCGCTTCCCTCCAATGCTTAGCTCAAAGCCATAACCAACGCACTGCCTTTCAATGCATTTTCTTACAAAATTATTTCGATAGTAGTACACCACGATAAAGCGTTGGCGCCTGCCTTGTCTGGGTTGAGCTTGGGTAGTCGCACAGATTTTTCCTGTCCTGCATCAGGTGCAGTTGTTTTTATGACACGCACAAGTTCAATTGAAATTTGATTTTGCAATTCCATCAAGGTACGCCATGGTTAATCTATTATTGAAGGCCTAGGGCCAAATTCCACTTCTGATGTCGAATTAAAATTTTGTTAAGTTTGTTAAGCATAACGAGTTTGTTAAGCACAGCGAGTTTCGACCGGTTTTAAGGTCTTCATGCTACTGACTGAACGTCCCTTAACCACGTCGTACCGAACCACGCTCGGCGACAGCGACACTACGCTATAACGATTATACTAAATGCTATAAGATGTACTCAGCCAATCATAACACTTTTAGAGGCTGATACAATATTTCCCAAGAATTACGAAAAGCCTACTTGCTCGTTCCTAGTATTCACCGCTATAACGGTTGTCCTAAATACTATGGGATGTACTCAGCCAATCATAGCTTCCTTAGAGGCTGACGCAATACTTCCTTAGAATTGCCAATTTGTTGGTATACCCGAATAGCCTACTCGGTAATTCCCAGTATACACTACCGATATATACATACACAAAATGTTAAATATTTTAAAACCGATATGATAACACTTATGTTTATTTAAGGTAATTCTGCAAAACGAATTCTCCCCTCTTCGAAAATATATTCACGATAATAAAATTATTTGAATCAATATATTATTATTCTAAGCCAATACGATGTGCGACGAAATATAGTAGTTGTTATATGAGGCGAAGTACCCAAACAGATGCTACCCTCAGCAAAATAAAAGATAGTTTTTGGTAAAGATAAAACGATTAGAAATTTCCACCTTACAGATGGCCTGGATGCGAGTACTAAATTATAAACAATACTTTCCCTACGAGAATTTTTATGTTATATCTATTACTTTAAGTAAGTTTAGCTCTTAACGATACGTAATCAAAAAACCTCTCCTCTTTCGAAAACACAGGACTTTAAAACCTTCCTGCTTTTGTCTTCAACCCAAACAGCTCCTTGTCATAGATACTAATAGCTCTCCAAATCTTCATTAATGTTGTCGATATTCAACAATCAGCTCAGCAATCCATGCATCGATAGGCAATTCATGTGCTATTTCATCTGTCTGACTTATAATTTTATCCATTTTAAATTAAAATTCATTTTGGTATCTGCTTCACGCATTATTTCCTCAGATGCAATACGTAGCAATACGATGCACACACCTACGCAAATGGCCTAAGTACATGTACTTAATTAGAAATGGTTTTCTAGTACACATTTCGTGTTCACTAAAAGATAAAATTCTATCGATGCAGGTCTGGGCTACATAACTCAGCTTAGTTAAATTATTATGTAGTGTATTGAAGAGTATACATGTAGCGACTTTCGCTACATACAATATAAATGCATTGTAGCACTTTGTTGCAATGTTTACATAAACAACACAATCATATAATCACTTATGCTCAAGTGCAGGGTCAGCATATCTGAATGTGGCCCTGCCGACATAAGCGAAACTCAATACGCTCTCTCTCTTGCAGCGACAATTTCGTCGCTTATTAATAATAAACATAAGAACGACTGAACGAACGCGCTAGACGTTTTGTAGCATTCTGTAATTACTACAGACGTTTGATAAAAAATTTCGCCGACTATTCACGGCACATAACCAGATTATGTAAAAAGAATATATGAATATATAATATGAATGCCAAAATGCATTCCAATACCTAAAAACAAAACTTATGGAACCTACTTTGCTTCAATATCCAGATTTTAGCAAAGAATTTTGTATAATAACTGATGCTAGTAAGCAAGCATGTGGAGCGGTTTTAACTCAAAATCATGATGGACTCCAACTTCCAATTGCCTACGCATCAAGATCTTTTACAAAGGGAGAAAGTAACAAATTTACAACTGAGCAGGAAATAGCTGCAATTCATTGGGCAATATTACATTTTCGACCATATATTTATGGCAAACATTTCATAGTAAAAACAGACCACAGACCATTAACATTCTTGTTCTCAATGACCAATCCAAGCTCGAAATTGACGAGAATGAGGCTAGAGTTGGAAGAATACGATTTTACAGTTGAATATTTGAAGGGCAAAGATAATTATGTAGCCGATGCGTTATCAAGAATAACCATTTAAGAACTTCAAAACATAACTAGACATATAAAGAAAGTCACTACAAGATATCAAAGTAGACAAAAATCCTGCGCAGGAAAAATAAATATAGAAATAGAGTTGATTGGCAATCCTACAGATAAAGCCTCTATGCCCAACGTATACTACGTCATAAAAAATGACGAAGTACGTAAAGTAGTGACCTTGCATTTAAACAAAAATCTATGTATATGATCCATCTATACATGGAAAGAAATTGACGATCTATACACTAATGGAATTCTTGACTTAGGTCAGTTCTTCCAAAGGCTCGAAAAGCAAGCCGGTATATATGAAATAAGTCAAATCAAAGTGGCACCGTGGGAAAATATCTTTGAACAAGTTTCATTAGATAATATTAAAATAATGGGACATGGGAACTGAATATAAAAATTCAATAATACAAGACCTGTGCAAATACTAAAAATACTACAAATATTAAAAATTAAACGTCTACAGCACACCACCATCAGACAGTGGAAAGCAGTCACAGAACTTTTAACGAATATATACGATCATACACATCGGTTGATAAAATTGATTGGGACGTATGGTTGAAATATTTCGTATACTGCTTTAATACGACACCCTCTATGGCACATAACTACTGTCCATATAAACTTGTTTTTGGCAAAGCTACTAAAGTGCCAAAACATTTTAATAGTGTAGATAATATAGAAGTAAACTATAACATAGAAGATTACGCTAAAGAAGCAAAATATAGGCTAGAAAGAGCTTACAAAAAATTGTGCTGGAAGCAGTCAACCTAAAGAATGTGACACCAGTGAATCTGCTGAATATTGTTTCAAGCTTAAAAACAAATGTATCAACACTGAAAGCCGAAACAGTTTGCATCGATAAGATAGGAACTGTGATGTGCACAAATGTTTTCAGCACATAAAGCAGCACAACAGCTCTACCGGCTGCTTCCTCCAATTATTTAAAATATAAGAGATTTTAAATTAATATATTAAGTGCTTCCAGCTCTTGCAGTCGAAGCAGCCAATTCGGACGCTATCGGCGACTGCAAGCCACCGATTCGGACGGTATTGCATCGATTACCTCTCATCTGCCAGCTAGAACTGCAAAAGCTGCCAATTCGGGTAGCTTCCATGTGGCTGCGTGCTGGGCAGACACTTTTCATTGGACTCTGGGATCAATATAAAGAGCGGACAACCACGCACCATTAAACACATAAAGTAACCAATTCATTACATATTATATTTGAAATTTATAATAAAGTCATAAAAAAAGCTAAGTGACTCAACATTTGGTGACCCCGACGTGATTTTCTAATCTAAAATTTAGTTATATTAAAAATTACATCAACTATATTAACCGCGTTTATCCAATTGTCTCGCGCCTGTGCACGCGTATTGTTTTAGCCTTTGTGTAAGCATATTGGACAGTACACTGAGTACACTGAACTCTTCGCTACAAAAAAAAAACAACTCCTGAGCCGTTGGTTTTAAATTACTGTTCTGATTTTTTGTTGTTAAGCAGATAATCAAAGCTGTATTTTCAAACTGCCGTTTTAGAGTTGTCGTCTCTGAGCATTGTTCTATCCTGAACCAGTAGACTTATGCCGATATGCTCAGCAACAATTAAATCAATAAATTACAAAATTGGTTAAGCTGTGTGACATCGACAAGGTGCTTATCTTTTCTGCTGTGACTCCCGCACGCGGCGATTCACTCATTTTATGCGACGCCTACAAACAGTGAAGATGATTTGAGTGCTGTTGTTTTGTGTACCGTGCACCCCTTTTACTGGTGCTGTCTACAAGCTGTGAAGTGCAGAAATTTTGCTAATGATCAGCTGATTTTTAACTGCAGTATAATCTATTTTGTTCGTCCAATTACATACGAAGCAGTTTTACATATTTAATAAAATTTGGGTACTCATCCCAGTACCCTCGACCAACTTACCCTCCAAAAAGAAATAGCTGCTTACTTATTTGCCGAGGCGAAAGCCTTTGACAAGCTTTTAACCATGAGAGAAGAGGGCAGAAAAGCTCAACAGGAAATTTGATGACGTGCATAATCGTACTTATTCCAGTGAAGCTAATATCACACTGTCAATGGAGTTCTGCGAGACATTTCTTTCGTTAAAGTCAAGGCTGCAGCACGGAAGGAATGTAGTCACTTTAGCTTCGTAAACCATATTATCAGAAGATATATCCTATCCTTGTTCGTGGCAGCATCAACGGCGTCCCCGAATTCCGGAGATGAAGCTGCGCGGTTTTAGTACTGGATACGACAAGCTTGCAGATTTTTGGGCCACATTTTCGTCTGTCATTGGTAAGGACGTAGACCTAACTTCAGTGGTGAAATTTTAGCAGCTGAAATTTTGCCTTGGGGTCCCGTCCTAGAATCAATCAGTTAACTGCAATTATCTAGCAGCAATTATGGTGTAGCTTCGGACTCAACCGACGCTCTAACAATAAGCAGCTTATCTTTCAAGCCCATATTATTGAGTTTGTAGAGCGCTCCAAATCTCGAGCTCCTTCTGTAGCAACCTTACGTGCACTTTCTGACAGCATCGTATCTCATCTACGTGCTTTAGAAACGCTGTCGACAGTTGTGCAAAGTGCTGACGTCATCACAATTCATGCCATATCACAAAAATTCGATCAGTTCACCCAAAAGATCTGGCAGGCTTCCATCTCGTCTGATGAGATCCCATCTTTGAAACAGTTTTTGGAATTCCTAGATAGGCGACGCCTAAAACTTGAGAGTTTTGAACACTTGGCCCTTAGGCAGTCAAACAGATTTGAAACGGAAGGAAACAGGGGCAACGGCTCACAACATATGAGGACATTTTTGACTACCACAGTAGACTCTAGTTCCTGTTTATGCTCTCGCATATTTGGACACGACATTTGCAGTTGTCAATTATTCGGCATTTTCCCACCAGCTAATCAACTGCAAAAAACAAAAAGGCTATGTATCTGACTCAGTTAATGGATCCATCAAAATGGAACATTCCTACAAATATTCAACTCGCGGATCCTTATTTCTACAAATCTTTTCCAGTTGACCTACTACTTGATGCAAGCTTTTTTACAAGTTGCTCTGTGTAAGGCAAAAAAAACGGCTGGGCTGGATTGTGGCTAGAGACGGTTCTGCGTCAAAAAGAAAATCCAATCTCGACTGCGCCTTGCCTGATCCCAAAATAGGTGGAGGTGCATCGCTGGATTGCGCAAATTTTGGGAAACAGAAGAAACAGAAGAAGAAGAAGTTGCCCACTACGCTAATAAATTTTTCCAAAGGGGAACACCAATGTGAGGAGTCACTCAGCTCTAATTTTTTCCGACTGACCTGTGCAGCGTATTCAGACCATCTGCCGGTAAAGATCAGATTAAACGTGCTTAAACACAGGCATATTGCAGGTTCCTAAACTTAGAAGGAGTATCTCGGCAGCTGAAAGTTTTTCCTACCTCACCACTGCGTGCTCAAGAAGAACAGTACGTCAACAAAACTACGCGTCGTTTTTGATAGTTCCACTCGTTCCACAACTTTATATTCGTTAAATGATATCCTCATGTCTGGTCCTACCATTTAACCGAACTTTTCTTAACTCGAAGTGTCCCTTCGACATTGAGCCCATTGCATCCTTTATTATTCCTAGGACATCGTAGGTTGTGTTGCCACCAGAGATTATATCGTCTACATAAAAATCACATCTCTAAACGTTGGCTCCAATTGGATGGCTAGCGCCTTCATCTATGGCAAACTGATGCATGGCCCTTATGGATAAATAAGATGCAGGTTTTGTTCCATACGTGACTGTATAAAGCTTGTATTTCGTCTGAGGTAAATCTCGTCACAGAACACACTGCAAATGGGTGTCATGATAAGTGACTCGAACGCAGCGATACATTTTACAAATACCACCAGTTGACGCAACGTAGCAATATGAAGAAAAGATTCGGTTAAATGGTAGGACCAGACATGAGGATATCATTTAACGAATATAAAGTTGTGGAACGAGTGGAACTATCAAAAACGACGCGTAGTTTTGTTGACGTACTGTTCTTCTTGAGCACGCAGTGGTGAGGTAGGAAAAACTTTCAGCTGCCGAGATACTCCTTCTAAGTTTAGGAACCTGCAATATGCCTGTGTTTAAGCACGTTTAATCTGATCTTTACCGGCAGATGGTCTGAATACGCTGCACAGGTCAGTCGGAAAAAATTAGAGCTGAGTGACTCCTCACATTGGTGTTCCCCTTTGGAAAATTTATTAGCGTAGTGGGCAACTTCTTCTTCTTCTGTTTCTTCTGTTTCCCAAAATTTGCGCAATCCAGCGATGCACCTCCACCTATTTTGGGATCAGGCAAGGCGCAGTCGAGATTGGATTTTCTTTTTGACGCAGAACCGTCTCTAGCCACAATCCAGCCCAGCCGTTTTTTTTGCCTTACACAGAGCAACTTGTAAAAAAGCTTGCATCAAGTAGTAGGTCAACTGGAAAAGATTTGTAGAAATAAGGATCCGCGAGTTGAATATTTGTAGGAATGTTCCATTTTGATGGATCCATTAACTGAGTCAGATACATAGCCTTTTTGTTTTTTGCAGTTGATTAGCTGGTGGGAAAATGCCGAATAATTGACAACTGCAAATGTCGTGTCCAAATATGCGAGAGCATAAACAGGAACTAGAGTCTACTGTGGTAGTCAAAAATGTCCTCATATGTTGTGAGCCGTTGCCCCTGTTTCCTTCCGTTTCAAATCTGTTTGACTGCCTAAGGGCCAAGTGTTCAAAACTCTCAAGTTTTAGGCGTCGCCTATCTAGGAATTCCAAAAACTGTTTCAAAGATGGGATCTCATCAGACGAGATGGAAGCCTGCCAGATCTTTTGGGTGAACTGATCGAATTTTTGTGATATGGCATGAATTGTGATGACGTCAGCACTTTGCACAACTGTCGACAGCGTTTCTAAAGCACGTAGATGAGATACGATGCTGTCAGAAAGTGCACGTAAGGTTGCTACAGAAGGAGCTCGAGATTTGGAGCGCTCTACAAACTCAATAATATGGGCTTGAAAGATAAGCTGCTTATTGTTAGAGCGTCGGTTGAGTCCGAAGCTACACCATAATTGCTGCTAGATAATTGCAGTTAACTGATTGATTCTAGGACGGGACCCCAAGGCAAAATTTCAGCTGCTAAAATTTCACCACTGAAGTTAGGTCTACGTCCTTACCAATGACAGACGAAAATGTGGCCCAAAAATCTGCAAGCTTGTCGTATCCAGTACTAAAACCGCGCAGCTTCATCTCCGGAATTCGGGGACGCCGTTGATGCTGCCACGAACAAGGATAGGATATATCTTCTGATAATATGGTTTACGAAGCTAAAGTGACTACATTCCTTCCGTGCTGCAGCCTTGACTTTAACGAAAGAAATGTCTCGCAGAACTCCATTGACAGTGTGATATTAGCTTCACTGGAATAAGTACGATTATGCACGTCATCAAATTTCCTGTTGAGCTTTTCTGCCCTCTTCTCTCATGGTTAAAAGCTTGTCAAAGGCTTTCGCCTCGGCAAATAAGTAAGCAGCTATTTCTTTTTGGAGGGTAAGTTGGTCGAGGGTACTGGGATGAGTACCCAAATTTTATTAAATATGTAAAACTGCTTCGTATGTAATTGGACGAACAAAATAGATTATACTGCAGTTAAAAATCAGCTGATCATTAGCAAAATTTCTGCACTTCACAGCTTGTAGACAGCACCAGTAAAAGGGGTGCACGGTACACAAAACAACAGCACTCAAATCATCTTCACTGTTTGTAGGCGTCGCATAAAATGAGTGAATCGCCGCGTGCGGGAGTCACAGCAGAAAAGATAAGCACCTTGTCGATGTCACACAGCTTAACCAATTTTGTAATTTATTGATTTAATTGTTGCTGAGCATATCGGCATAAGTCTACTGGTTCAGGATAGAACAATGCTCAGAGACGACAACTCTAAAACGGCAGTTTGAAAATACAGCTTTGATTATCTGCTTAACAACAAAAAATCAGAACAGTAATTTAAAACCAACGGCTCAGGAGTTGTTTTTTTTTTGTAGCGAAGAGTTCAGTGTACTCAGTGTACTGTCCAATATGCTTACACAAAGGCTAAAACAATACGCGTGCACAGGCGCGAGACAATTGGATAAACGCGGTTAATATAGTTGATGTAATTTTTAATATAACTAAATTTTAGATTAGAAAATCACGTCGGGGTCACCAAATGTTGAGTCACTTAGCTTTTTTTATGACTTTATTATAAATTTCAAATATAATATGTAATGAATTGGTTACTTTATGTGTTTAATGGTGCGTGGTTGTCCGCTCTTTATATTGATCCCAGAGTCCAATGAAAAGTGTCTGCCCAGCACGCAGCCACATGGAAGCTACCCGAATTGGCAGCTTTTGCAGTTCTAGCTGGCAGATGAGAGGTAATCGATGCAATACCGTCCGAATCGGTGGCTTGCAGTCGCCGATAGCGTCCGAATTGGCTGCTTCGACTGCAAGAGCTGGAAGCACTTAATATATTAATTTAAAATCTCTTATATTTTAAATAATTGGAGGAAGCAGCCGGTAGAGCTGTTGTGCTGCTTTATGTGCTGAAAACATTTGTGCACATCACAGTTCCTATCTTATCGATGCAAACTGTTTCGGCTTTCAGTGTTGATACATTTGTTTTTAAGCTTGAAACAATATTCAGCAGATTCACTGGTGTCACATTCTTTAGGTTGACTGCTTCCAGCACAATTTTTTGTAAGCTCTTTCTAGCCTATATTTTGCTTCTTTAGCGTAATCTTCTATGTTATAGTTTACTTCTATATTATCTACACTATTAAAATGTTTTGGCACTTTAGTAGCTTTGCCAAAAACAAGTTTATATGGACAGTAGTTATGTGCCATAGAGGGTGTCGTATTAAAGCAGTATACGAAATATTTCAACCATACGTCCCAATCAATTTTATCAACCGATGTGTATGATCGTATATATTCGTTAAAAGTTCTGTGACTGCTTTCCACTGTCTGATGGTGGTGTGCTGTAGACGTTTAATTTTTAATATTTGTAGTATTTTTAGTATTTGCACAGGTCTTGTATTATTGAATTTTTATATTCAGTTCCCATGTCCCATTATTTTAATATTATCTAATGAAACTTGTTCAAAGATATTTTCCCACGGTGCCACTTTGATTTGACTTATTTCATATATACCGGCTTGCTTTTCGAGCCTTTGGAAGAACTGACCTAAGTCAAGAATTCCATTAGTGTATAGATCGTCAATTTCTTTCCATGTATAGATGGATCATATACATAGATTTTTGTTTAAATGCAAGGTCACTACTTTACGTACTTCGTCATTTTTTATGACGTAGTATACGTTGGGCATAGAGGCTTTATCTGTAGGATTGCCAATCAACTCTATTTCTATATTTATTTTTCCTGCGCAGGATTTTTGTCTACTTTGATATCTTGTAGTGACTTTCTTTATATGTCTAGTTATGTTTTGAAGTTCTTAAATGGTTATTCTTGATAACGCATCGGCTACATAATTATCTTTGCCCTTCAAATATTCAACTGTAAAATCGTATTCTTCCAACTCTAGCCTCATTCTCGTCAATTTCGAGCTTGGATTGGTCATTGAGAACAAGAATGTTAATGGTCTGTGGTCTGTTTTTACTATGAAATGTTTGCCATAAATATATGGTCGAAAATGTAATATTGCCCAATGAATTGCAGCTATTTCCTGCTCAGTTGTAAATTTGTTACTTTCTCCCTTTGTAAAAGATCTTGATGCGTAGGCAATTGGAAGTTGGAGTCCATCATGATTTTGAGTTAAAACCGCTCCACATGCTTGCTTACTAGCATCAGTTATTATACAAAATTCTTTGCTAAAATCTGGATATTGAAGCAAAGTAGGTTCCATAAGTTTTGTTTTTAGGTATTGGAATGCATTTTGGCATTCATATTATATATTCATATATTCTTTTTACATAATCTGGTTATGTGCCGTGAATAGTCGGCGAAATTTTTTATCAAACGTCTGTAGTAATTACAGAATGCTACAAAACGTCTAGCGCGTTCGTTCAGTCGTTCTTATGTTTATTATTAATAAGCGACGAAATTGTCGCTGCAAGAGAGAGAGCGTATTGAGTTTCGCTTATGTCGGCAGGGCCACATTCAGATATGCTGACCCTGCACTTGAGCATAAGTGATTATATGATTGTGTTGTTTATGTAAACATTGCAACAAAGTGCTACAATGCATTTATATTGTATGTAGCGAAAGTCGCTACATGTATACTCTTCAATACACTACATAATAATTTAACTAAGCTGAGTTATGTAGCCCAGACCTGCATCGATAGAATTTTATCTTTTAGTGAACACGAAATGTGTACTAGAAAACCATTTCTAATTAAGTACATGTACTTAGGCCATTTGCGTAGGTGTGTGCATCGTATTGCTACGTATTGCATCTGAGGAAATAATGCGTGAAGCAGATACCAAAATGAATTTTAATTTAAAATGGATAAAATTATAAGTCAGACAGATGAAATAGCACATGAATTGCCTATCGATGCATGGATTGCTGAGCTGATTGTTGAATATCGACAACATTAATGAAGATTTGGAGAGCTATTAGTATCTATGACAAGGAGCTGTTTGGGTTGAAGACAAAAGCAGGAAGGTTTTAAAGTCCTGTGTTTTCGAAAGAGGAGAGGTTTTTTGATTACGTATCGTTAAGAGCTAAACTTACTTAAAGTAATAGATATAACATAAAAATTCTCGTAGGGAAAGTATTGTTTATAATTTAGTACTCGCATCCAGGCCATCTGTAAGGTGGAAATTTCTAATCGTTTTATCTTTACCAAAAACTATCTTTTATTTTGCTGAGGGTAGCATCTGTTTGGGTACTTCGCCTCATATAACAACTACTATATTTCGTCGCACATCGTATTGGCTTAGAATAATAATATATTGATTCAAATAATTTTATTATCGTGAATATATTTTCGAAGAGGGGAGAATTCGTTTTGCAGAATTACCTTAAATAAACATAAGTGTTATCATATCGGTTTTAAAATATTTAACATTTTGTGTATGTATATATCGGTAGTGTATACTGGGAATTACCGAGTAGGCTATTCGGGTATACCAACAAATTGGCAATTCTAAGGAAGTATTGCGTCAGCCTCTAAGGAAGCTATGATTGGCTGAGTACATCCCATAGTATTTAGGACAACCGTTATAGCGGTGAATACTAGGAACGAGCAAGTAGGCTTTTCGTAATTCTTGGGAAATATTGTATCAGCCTCTAAAAGTGTTATGATTGGCTGAGTACATCTTATAGCATTTAGTATAATCGTTATAGCGTAGTGTCGCTGTCGCCGAGCGTGGTTCGGTACGACGTGGTTAAGGGACGTTCAGTCAGTAGCATGAAGACCTTAAAACCGGTCGAAACTCGCTGTGCTTAACAAACTCGTTATGCTTAACAAACTTAACAAAATTTTAATTCGACATCAGAAGTGGAATTTGGCCCTAGGCCTTCAATAATAGATTAACCATGGCGTACCTTGATGGAATTGCAAAATCAAATTTCAATTGAACTTGTGCGTGTCATAAAAACAACTGCACCTGATGCAGGACAGGAAAAATCTGTGCGACTACCCAAGCTCAACCCAGACAAGGCAGGCGCCAACGCTTTATCGTGGTGTACTACTATCGAAATAATTTTGTAAGAAAATGCATTGAAAGGCAGTGCGTTGGTTATGGCTTTGAGCTAAGCATTGGAGGGAAGCGCTTTGCAATGGTTGCGAAAGTGTGCTACGCTGATATTACCTGGCTCAAGTTTAAAGAATTATTTATACAATGCTTTAACACTCTTAAAACACCATCCACCATATTTCTAAACATGTTATCAAATAGACCAAATGATGATGAGATTCTAGCAGTTCATACAAGCCGCATGGTTGCAAAACTAACGAAAAAATGGCGCCAAATGGAAACTTGCGTTGCTTATATTCAAAGCAGAAGTGCTTTACAGTCCAAATTAAAGCGTTCACTTTTAATTAGAGAGTGTCATTTTTGTGGTAAATGGGGTCATAAAATGTTTGAATGCAAATCGAGAAAAACTAGTGGAGCAGTGTAGCGTTGCAGTACCAAAGGGATGGCTGACCTATAGAGACCATATTTTTGAAACCACATTTGATTCTGGATCGGAATGCTCATTGATGAAAGAAAAGCAAAATACCGAATTTTCTGTTAAAAGATTTAAAAATATTATTATGATAAAAGGTGTGTGCAGTCATGGAATATATAGTACTGTACAAATGCAGAGACAACTTATCCATAGACATGAAAATGAAGTTGCAGAGACAACTTATCCATAGACATGAAAATGGACTCTCTCGCCCTGTTAAAAAAAAGAGAGACTAAACGAGATTGAACCCGAGCGCACTTATATGAGTGAATAATGAGTGGAAACTAAAACTCATTCAGTACTGAGCGCAATGCAGAGTTGTCGGGTGTTGCCGACTGACTTAGCTCAACAATACGAATATAGAAACAAAAAGGGAAAAAGCATTGCGCCTTCCTCTTCGCACGCTGTCATAAGCTTTGTACAATTCTTGGTCGCTTTGTTTTGATTCTGTATGAAGTTGAGCAACAAGGCATCTTGTGTCTATCCTCTGATAAACGCATACCAATGTAACTTTTACACCGTAGAAGCGAGCAATGGTATGTGTGACCCATTGCCGAAAAATGATTTTTGAAGCGATTTAAAAGAGTTTTGCTACTTTTCGTGGCCTCTTGAAAAACGACCGCGCGATCGTATGATACCCTAGGGCCGAAGCAATGCATACAAATGAATTAAATTGGCCCTGCCTGTGACATACGCATGCTTTTGTCTATCATTTCCCTTGAACTTCACTTATTTAAAGGGCAGCCCAAGAATATGAAGGAATCGCTTTTGCTTCGTTTTGCTGATTTTTAAGTGATCAGTCAGGCAGAAGCCTCTGAATGAATGAGATGTATCTGCCATGATATTATCAATTCTTGTTGATCATGGGTTACTTTATGATGTTACACATTTGTAACAAATATGTTTTGAACTAATTATTTTACTGACTTAAAATTTAAATAATTTACTATCTTCACAAAATATAGTATTCGTATAATTTGGCGATGCCATATGCTTCAATTTGTTGCTGAAATGTTATGCATAAATAGCTTAATTTGTATTAAATTTAGGTATTATTTGCATTGGATCTAGCTTCAAAGATCTGCTTCTGCATTTGTTCTTGATGGGCAAAATGTGTGATATTTGTAAACATCACTTCGTCTACTTCGGCTACTCAAGCAGTCGCTCAGCATTCAGATGTGCGGAAGCAAGACAAAAGACAAAAGGCACTCAGACTCACAAGCTCTCTCTTTTTATTTTGAGCGGGTTCAATCTCGTTTAGTCTCTCTTCGAAATGTTGTTGTCTACAACAACTTCATTTTCATGTCTATGGATAAGTTGTCTCTAAAGTTGTTGTAGACGACAACATTTTGAACAGAGAGTAAACGAGATTGAAGTCACTCAAAATAAAAAGAGAGAGCTTGATGAGTTTGAGTGCATTTTGTCTTTTGTCTTGCTTCCGCACATCTGAATGCTGAGCGACTGCTTGAGTAGCCGAAGTAGACGAATTCATGTTTACAAATATCACACATTTTGTCCATCAAGAACAAATGCAGAAGCAGTCTTTAGAAGATAGATCCAATGCAAATAATAACTAAATTTAATACAAATTAAGCTACTTATGCTAACATTTCGGTAACAAATTGAAGCCTATGGCATCGCAGATTATACAAGATATATATTTTGCAATTAGTAAATTAACTTATATTTGAGTCAGTAAAATGATTAGGATTCAAACATATTTGTGAGCAAATGTGTAACATCATAAAGTAACCTTTGATCAACAAGAACAAATTAATAAGAACAGATGTATCTCATTCATTCAGAATGCTTCTGCCTGACTGATCACTTAAAAATCAGCAAAACAAAGCAAAAGCGATTCCTTCATATTCTTGGGCTGCCCTTTAAATAAGTGAAGTTTAAGGGAAATGATAGACAAAAGCGTGCGTATGTCACAGGCAGGGCCAATTTAATTCATTTGTATGCATTGCTTCGTCCCTAGGGTATCATACGATCGCGCGGTCGTTTTTCAGAGGCCACGAAAAGTAGCAAAACTCTTTTAAATCGCTTCAAAAGTAATTTTTCGGCAATGGGTCACACATACCATTGCTCGCTTCTACGGTGTAAAAGTTACATTGGTATGTGTTTGTCAAGGCCAGAAACAAGATGCCTTGTTGCTCAACTTCATACAGAATCAAAACAAAGCGACCAAGAATTGTACAAAGCTTATCACAGCGTGCGAAGAGGAAGGCGCAATGCTTTTTCCCTTTTTGTTTTTATATTCGTATCGTTGAGCTAAGTCAGTCGGCAACACCTGACAACTCTGCATTGCGCTCAGTACTGAATGAGTTTTAGTTTCCACTCATTATTCACTCATATAAGTGCGCTCAAGTTCAATCTCGTTTACTCTGTGTTTTTTTTAACAGGGCGAAGATGTTCATTTTCATGTCTATGGATAAGTTGTCTCTGATGTCCATTTTCATGTCTATGGATAAGTTGTCTCTGCAAATGTTAAGTAATGTGACAATTGACGATAAATGTATCGAAATTTGGTTTAACGTAATAGACGATGATCATATGCAAAATGACATGGTCATTGTTTGCGAAATATAATATAATTTCATCAAAACAATTTCAAATTTCATGAACCAAAATAGTTAATTTATGTACCGGCAGTGAGCCAACCGATATTAATACTGATCTTGATAGACAAGATAAAATAAAATTACACTCATTGTTCACCTGCAGCAGAGAGTACCAAATACAAGAGTGGGTGATAGCTCTCAAGTTTTCTGTTAAAAATAATAAGCCCTGAGATTGGCTCGGTAACAAAAAAAATATGCATAATCAAAAGGTGAATTACAAAGGCCAAAGGCACAGGAACAGCTAAATGATCACACAGATCTATTGCTATGAGGCTAATGTTTTGTTTTTATGTATTATTATTTGAATTATTTGCATAATTTACATATGATTAATATTATTAATATTACCGAGCCCATCTCAAGGTTTTATTTTTAACATTAACATTTCGCTGTTAAGTTATCACCCCCTCTGCTATTTGGTACTCTAAATAAATCAAGTTCATTTAGGTTCTTTTTTTTGATAAGACATAAGACCGAACATTTGATTTTCACTGGTTTGATAATATGTCAAAATATGCAAATACCATAGTTATAGCCTCAAATTAAACAGCGAAAGTTGCATTAAAGCTGTTTCATTGTTCGGATTACCAAACCGAATAATAGCTGATAAGAAAAGGTGTTTCAGGCACAAAATTTAGTCGATTTTGTTCAGACCAAAAAATAAATTTGCCTTTGATAGCTACTGAGGCACGTTGAAAACGTTGAAAAATATGTTATCGGCCGTTGAGTCGGGAACGCAGTCTTTGCAGGATGTTTCAGGAGAGGTGCAGTTGGCAATCAATTGTACTACCAACAGTGTTCCGAAAGCAAGTAAAGTAGAATTACTGGCAAAGGTAGCACTCCCATTAGGATTACTCCCACCTAGTGACTTAGACAATATTATTGATCTGTCAAACATAAGAGCACAAGCCGCACAGAATGTATGAGCTACTGCTGTTTATGATAAAGTACGATTTGATAGAATTAAGCCAAAAGTGCTTGTCACAAAGTTGAAAATTTTTTTTTCTTAAAAGCGAAGAAAGACATTGGACTAAGTTGATTCCAAAGTTCAAAGGGTATTTTGAAATAATACAGGCTCAAGATGGTGACAGATACAAGTTAACGACAGTTGCCGACCAACGCACACTGCTGCACACAGTAATCTGATGACAGCATAGAACCCTTAAAACGATCACAGAACATAAGCCACTTGAAACTAACATAGCACAAACCACTTGAAGCTATGTCGTAATAGTAAACCGTCGTGAGCATCAACCAAGCCGCTCTCATAAACTATTTACATTATTACCCGATCCGGGGGATCTGTCAACTCCGTCGCCAGATGCCAACGTCGCTGCCCTTAACGCCAGCGCCGCAGTCACCAACCCGAGGCTAGATTAGGGATTCAGGTCCTAGTTGTAAGTTAGTCTAAAAATGAATATTCAATAAACCACAACGTTTCTATAAAACTAAACTAGTGAATATTAACTTACATTTTAAAGTCCTTAACCAATAAAATAAATTATAGATATGCACATGAGGATTTAAGAAAATTACCAGAGGGGCAAGTTTGAAGAGTTGGAAGCTGTAAGCTTTAAACCTAATCCTGTTTGGACAGTATACATAGTTTCCGGACAGCCCTCTTAATTTGCCCATTGGCAGCTTGCAGACTGACTACCCTCGCTACATCATCTATACCGGGATCGGTTCCTTGACCTGAGATAGCGGCCAATTCAATAGGGCCAAGCTCTCGTTTTTAAAGGGAACTAAACAGTTCTCAGCAATATTGGGTTTGGGTGTGCGCCACTTTAAACACTGCTGCAGCAGTGTGAGGACTTTTGCACGCCACCGGAATCAAAATACTTGATGGAAGTGGGATATACGCTGCCAACGATCGAGTCGTTTGAACGGTACTTTCCTTAAATCTTTCTCTGAAAATAGAGTCACCGGTGCATTATCTAGGAAATGATTAGGTGGGCTTTCTGACAATGGTACAAGATGCCTTGAGTATATGATAGCGGCGAAGTGTCAAATCAATGTGTACAGTTCGTCAAAGGATTGCACTGAACGGCACGGAGAAAGTTTTATATTGCAGTTTTTGTCACCGCCTCTCAGAGCCCAAAAAAAGGTCGAGACTTGGGTGGTATGAACTTTCACTCAATGCCATTAAACAAATAAAATTGCTGCATGGAATAGAGATAGTCATCCTTTAGGAACAACAGCCTGAGTTTCTCAAGCTCGATTCTGGCACCCACAAATTTATTCGCATTGTCGCACGAAATTCGAGCGGTCATCGTACGTGTCAATATAAAGCACCGCAGCGCAGCCGAAAAGGCTGCGGTAGATATCTCCTGGAATAGCTCCAATTGCCCCGCCTTTGTTGCGAAGCATACGAAAACGGAAACATATGTCATATCAGGAGCCTTATTCTGTGAATTCCCTTTAAAATATAATAACTCATAAAAGTCGAGAGCTGTGACCACGCGCCACACAAAAACTTGGGACCATGGGCCACAGCTAGAATTTCAACAGTTCGCTGGAAAACATCCTCTGCAAAGAATATCAGCAGGGTTATGTACAGCGGGTACGTGGTGCTACTCCAACCCATCGTCCTTGAACACCTGAAAGTGGGAAGGTTTATCGTCAGAGATAATGGCACGGCAGCACAAAGTTGAAGGTTGGGAATAGAAATAGTCTGCAGGGAAGCCACACGTGAATTGGAGCACAAAAACGCTGCAGTTCTTTTTTTTTTTCCTGAACAAGACATAAACACATCCGTTATAAACAGCACTGCTCGCACCGCTTAGCCCATGTTCATCAACAACGTTACTCAGCACACCTGCAATTCGTAGGAATTGTATGCCTTGAGCTCAGCTTAGCTCTCCAAATAATTTCAACCATTCTGACTCAAGAGCCATTGGCAAGCTTTCATCCCATTCAAGCCTGTCTCTAAAAAAGCTGCTGCATAAAAATCTTGGTCATCGTTATTATGGGACAGATCAACCCTAGGAGATCGTACAGGCCAGCGATCGTTGAGAGCACAAAGCATTTGCTAGACTTTTGAGTGACTAAAAATTAGTAAAATTCAAGTAGCTAAGCCTTTGGTTAGGGTCTTTTATATACACACTGCCATTTCGCCACATAAATCATAAAAGAGTTTTTTTAAAACAATTTTGCCGATGGCCTTCAAGAATAGCATACACCTGGAGACTGTCTTTGTCTGTCGCAGCGGGACAAACTATTAACATTACGATGCAAGCTGATGACAAAACGATGGATAAGGGCCATCCATCCGAGCATTTCATGCTTTTGCAAGCCTGCCCGAATTATGTTGCTATATTAGCTGGGGTGCAGCTCAGAGACTTAATGGTTTGCAATATACCTCAGGTAAACTACCAAGGGTTGTACTCGGAGATGTGTGACGTAGGTGCTCTTAAACTGGAAAAAATACTGTAGTAGCCCTACTCATAGTAGGGCTAAAGCAGCAGTGGGGACAAACGACGTCAGCATTGATTGTACTGTGTTGCATTCTGCTGAATGTGGGGTTTTCTATCAAAATGCTGGGTAGTTTCGGTATGTTAATTGTATGTAGTATGTATTACAAATTTAGTGAGTAGATACTTTATATAGAAAATGTGCTGCAACTGGCTGGTGATGTGCCCGTCATCCTCGGCTTAGACGCGAATGTAGCCTCGCCTCTGTGCTTTGGCAAGATACTCTAACATGCGCTTAGATGTTCTAGTTATGCACGGGGTGAGCTGCTTGCCGAGTATGCCGTGTCCCGGGTTATACGGGCCCTCAACCAACCAAGCGAGTGGTATACTTTCAGTAGTCCGATTTATTAAAGTGACATATATAGCACCCTGGCTTTACTTTCAGCTGGTTTTTTTTTTTGGTGGGCATGGTATCAGTGACCACAATCCCATTGAGATTGTTGTCGCTTGTGCTTCGCCAACCAACAGTAGCTCAATGTGTAATATGTGGTGTACAGCTAGGGCCAACTGGCGCTTTCACGGCGTATTTTTAAGCGACGCTGCTTCCCAGCTCTCACTTAGTGCATTCGACACTTTAAATGTCGATGATCAGGTCGATACAATTAATGAGTGGTTAGCTCATACTAACGACCAGACGTTTGGAAGGCGCCGAACGGTGAATTTCAGGCGGGTTAAGTGGTGAACGCAAGAGCTGAACATGAAACGGCGGCAAGTTTCGACTTTGAGGAAGCGATTCCATAGAGCCCGTTCTGCCAATGCTGATAACACTAGCCAGCTCAAAGCTGATTATAAGTCCGTGCTTAAATGAGTACAAGCATATGCTTATAAGTGTGAAAGATATTGAATTATTGGTCGTTGTCCTTCAGAAGTCGGCTGATAAGATCAGGAGTAATCCTCAGTCCTTTTGGGGCATCAGCCTCCTCCTGAGATATCACTGAACGGCACGGAGAAAGTGGTATATTGCAGTTTTCGTCGCTGCCTTCCAGAGCCTACTAAAATGGCGAGACCGGGGTGGTATGAACTTCCATTTGATGCTATCCGACATATAAAATTGCTGCATGGAATGGAGATGGTCATCCTTTAGGAACAACAGCCTGAGTTTCTCAAGCTCGTTTCTGGCACCCACAAAGTTAGTCGCATTGTCACACCAAATCAGATCGGGCTTCCCCGCAGCGCCAAAAAGGCTGCGGTGGATAGGTCCTGGAACATATATCATATCAGGATCATGATTCCGTGAAATAACTGCATAGAATAACACACAAAAGTCGAGAGCTGTGACCACGAATGTAGGGCTTACGTTTAAACGGTCCATTAGCATATTAGCCATAAGGTGCTCCACATAGAAGTTTAAGCCGGAGCTGTGCAACCGTCCTCCTACACGCATGATGCAAAGTCAGCGAAGTGATTTGAAAACTTAACTGGTAATTTCTTTTTGAGCCTTTTACAATCAGCCGAAAGGTAAGCCATTTGAATTGTCCGTACTAAAAGCCATGTATCACGACGAATGTGCTCACAAGTTAAACTTGTAGCTCTATGACCATGCCAAAATTTATATATGTATTTGAGTGAGTTTTTGCCTGGAATTGACGAATTTGCAATCCAGTGATACTCCACTCTAAATCTGATGATAACCAAACAAGCCTTTTCTAGTTCCAGAAGTTGCGGCGGGACCAGAATTGTGGCTGGCCAATCACTTCGCTCACCACAAAAAAACTTAAGACCATTGTGCCACAGCTTGAATTCCAACAGCTCGCTGGCAAACATCCTCTGAGAAGAATATTAGCAGAGTTATGTACGGTGTGTACGTGGTGCCACTCCAATCCAGCGGCCGTGAAAACCTGTAAGCGGGAAGGTTTATCGTCGTTCATGGAGATGACCACAGACGAGTCCGACCAGCAGTAAAATGGGCAGAAGAACAAATTTATTATATGCACCTCATTGACGAGTCGAGCCAATAACACGGCAGCACAAAGCTCAAGCTTGAGAACAGAAATGGTCTGCAGAGAAGCCACACGTGAATTGGAGCACAAGAGCGTTGCAGTTTTTCGTCGTTTTTTTCTGAACACGACATAAACACATCCGTCATAAGCAGCACTGCTCGCGCCGCTAAGCCCATGTTCATCAACAACGTTACTCGCACACCTGCAATTCGTGGGAATTTTATGCCAGGAGCTCGGCTTAGCTCTCCAAATAATTTCAACCATTCTAACTCAAGAGCCATTAGCAAGCTTTCGTCCCAGTCAAGCCTAACTCTAAAAAAGCTGCTGCATAAAACTCTTGGCCTTCGTTATTACGGGACAGATCAACCCTAGGAGATCGTAAAGGCCAGCGATCGTAGAGAGCACAAAGCGTTTGCTAAAAATTAGCACTGCCATTTCGCTACAGAAAATCATAACAGAGTTTTATGAAAACAACTTCGCCGACGGCCTTCAAGAATAGCATACACCTGGAGACTGTCTTTGTCTGTCGCAGCGGGAACAACGGTTAACATTACGGTGCAAGCTGATGACAAAACGATGGATAAGGGCCATCCATCCGAGCATTTCATGCTTTTGCACGCCTACCCGAATTATGTTGCTATATTAGCTGGGGTGCAACTCAGAGACTTAATGGTTTGCAATACACCTCAGGTAAACTACCAAAGGTTGTACTCGGAGATGTGTGACGTAGGTGCTCTTAAACTGGAAAAAATACTGTAGTAGCCCTACTCATAGTAGGGCTAAAGCAGCAGTGGGGACAAACGACGTCAGCATTGATTGTACTGTGTTGCATTCTGCTGAATGTGGGGTTTTCTATCAATATGCTGGGTAGTTTCGGTATGTTAATTGTATGTAGTATGTTTTACAAATTTAGTGAGTAGATACTTTATATAGAAAATGTGCTGCAACTGGCTGGTGATGTGCCCGTCATCCTCGGCTTAGACGCGAATGTAGCCTCGCCTCTGTGTTTTAGCAAGATACTCTAACATGCGCTTAGATATTCTAGTTATGCACGGGGTGAACTGCTTGCTGAGTATGCCGTGTCCCGGGTTATACGGGCCCTCAACCAACCAAGCGAGTGGTATACTTTCAGTAGTCCGATTTATTAAAGTGACATATATAACACCCTGGCTTTACTTTCAGCTGGTGTGTTTTAGGTGGGCATGGTATCAGTGACTACAATCCCATTGAGATTGTTGTCGCTTGTGCTTCGCCAACCAACAGTAGCTCAATGTGTAATATGTGGTGTACAGCTAGGGTCAACTGGCGCTTTCACGGCGTATTTTTAAGCGACGCTGCTTCCCAGCTCTCACTTAGTGCATTCGACACTTTAAATGTCGATGATCAGGTCGATACAATTAATGAGTGGTTATCCCATACTAACGAATAATCCTCGGTCCTATCGGGGCATCAGCCTCTTATTAGTGCTTGGAAAAGTGCTGGAAAGAGTGCTGGTAGAAAGGCTTTGGGATTTAGTCAGTGGCCAAATGTCTTATAGGCGATTTGGCTTCACGGTAGGCATGTACACAGAGGGTGCTTGGAAGTACGTGTTTGATTCAGTTGATTGAAGTAGCTCCAAGTATGTTCGGGGTCCACCGGAACAGAAATACTCTTTGAGAGTAGGATACACGCTGCCAGCGATTGAGTCGTTTGTACGGTATTTCGCTTAAATCTTGCTCGGAAAATAGAGTCAACGGTGCAATATCTAGGAAATGACCAGGTGACAGTACATACGGATCCCCTGGACTTTCTGAGAATGGTACAAGAGGTCTTGAGTATATGATGGCCGAGAAGTGTCAAATCAATGTGTGAAGTTCGTCAAAGGATATCACTGAACGGCACGGAGATAGTGGTACATTGCAGTTTTCGTCGCTGCCTTCCAGAGCCCACTAAAATGGCGAGACCGGGGTGGTATAAACTTCCATTCGATGCTATCCGACATATAAAATTGCTGCATGGAATGGAGATGGTCATCCTTTAGGAACAACAGCCTGAGTTTCTCATGCTCGTTTCTGGCACCCACAAAGTTAGTCGCATTGTCACACCAAATCGGAGCGGGCTTCCCCGCAGCGCCAAAAAGGCTGCGGTGGATAGGTCCTGGAACATATATCATATCAGGATCATGATTCCGTGAAATAACTGCATAGAATAAAAGTGGAGAGCTGTGACCACGAATGTAGGGCTTACGTTTAAATGGTCCATTAGCATATTAGCCATAAGGTGCTCCACATAGAAGTTTAAGCCAAGCTGTGCAACCGTCTTACTACACGCATGATGCAAACTTAATCTAGAATCGGTGTCAGCGAAGTGATTTGAAAACTCAACCGGTAATTTCTTTTTGAGCCTTTTACAATCAGCCGAAAGGTAAGCCATTTGAATTGTCCGTACTAAAAGCCATGTATCATGACGAACGTGCTCACAAGTTAAACTTGTAGCTCTATGACCATGCAAAAATTTATATATGTATTTGAGTGAGTTTTTGCCAGGAATTGACGAATTTGCAATCCAGTGATACTCCACTCTAAATCTGATGATAACCAAACAAGACTTTTCTAGTTCCAGAAGTTGCGGCGGGACCAGAATTGTGGCTGGCCAATCACTTCGCTCACCACAAAAAAACTTAGGACCATTGTACCACAGCTTGAATTCCAACAACTCGCTGGCAAACATCTTCTGAGAAGAATATTAGCAGGGTTATGTACGGTGTGTACGTGGTGCCACTCCAATCCAGCGGCCGTGAAAACCTGTAAACGGGAAGTTTTATCGTCGTTCATGGAGATGACCACAGACGAGTCGCACCAGCAGTAAAATGGGCAGAAGAACAAATTCATTATATGCAACTCATTGACGAGTCGAGCCAATAGCACGGCAGCACAAAGTTCAAGCTTGAGAACAGAAATGGTCTGCAGAGAAGCCACGCATAAATTGGAGCACAAGAGCGTTGCAGTTTTTCGTCGTTTTTTTCTGAACACGATATAAACACATCCGTCATAAGCAGCACTGCTCGCGCCGCTAAGCCCATGTTCATCATCGACGTTACTCGCACACCTGCAATTCGTGGGAATTTTATGCCAGGAGCTCGGCTTAGCTCTCCAAATAATTTCAACCATTCTAACTCAAGAGCCATTAGCAAGCTTTCGTCCCAGTCAAGCCTAACTCTAAAAAAGCTGCTGCATAAAACTCTTGGCCTTCGTTATTACGGGACAGATCAACCCTAGGAGATCGTAAAGGCCAGCGATCGTAGAGAGCACAAAGCGTTTGCTAAAAATTAGCACTGCCATTTCGCTACAGAAAATCATAACAGAGTTTTATGAAAACAACTTCGCCGACGGCCTTCAAGAATAGCATACACCTGGAGACTGTCTTTGTCTGTCGCAGCGGGAACAACGGTTAACATTACGGTGCAAGCTGATGACAAAACGATGGATAAGGGCCATCCATCCGAGCATTTCATGCTTTTGCACGCCTACCCGAATTATGTTGCTATATTAGCTGGGGTGCAACTCAGAGACTTAATGGTTTGCAATACACCTCAGGTAAACTACCAAAGGTTGTACTCGGAGATGTGTGACGTAGGTGCTCTTAAACTGGAAAAAATACTGTAGTAGCCCTACTCATAGTAGGGCTAAAGCAGCAGTGGGGACAAACGACGTCAGCATTGATTGTACTGTGTTGCATTCTGCTGAATGTGGGGTTTTCTATCAATATGCTGGGTAGTTTCGGTATGTTAATTGTATGTAGTATGTTTTACAAATTTAGTGAGTAGATACTTTATATAGAAAATGTGCTGCAACTGGCTGGTGATGTGCCCGTCATCCTCGGCTTAGACGCGAATGTAGCCTCGCCTCTGTGTTTTAGCAAGATACTCTAACATGCGCTTAGATATTCTAGTTATGCACGGGGTGAACTGCTTGCTGAGTATGCCGTGTCCCGGGTTATACGGGCCCTCAACCAACCAAGCGAGTGGTATACTTTCAGTAGTCCGATTTATTAAAGTGACATATATAACACCCTGGCTTTACTTTCAGCTGGTGTGTTTTAGGTGGGCATGGTATCAGTGACTACAATCCCATTGAGATTGTTGTCGCTTGTGCTTCGCCAACCAACAGTAGCTCAATGTGTAATATGTGGTGTACAGCTAGGGTCAACTGGCGCTTTCACGGCGTATTTTTAAGCGACGCTGCTTCCCAGCTCTCACTTAGTGCATTCGACACTTTAAATGTCGATGATCAGGTCGATACAATTAATGAGTGGTTAGCTCATACTAACGACCAGACGTTTGGAAGGCGCCGAACGGTGAATTTCAGGCGGGTTAAGTGGTGAACGCAAGAGCTGAACATGAAACGGCGGCAAGTTTCGACTTTGAGGAAGCGATTCCATAGAGCCCGTTCTGCCAATGCTGATAACACTAGCCAGCTCAAAGCTGATTATAAGTCCGTGCTTAAATGAGTACAAGCATATGCTTATAAGTGTGAAAGATATTGAATTATTGGTCGTTGTCCTTCAGAAGTCGGCTGATAAGATCAGGAGTAATCCTCAGTCCTTTTGGGGCATCAGCCTCCTCCTGAGATATCACTGAACGGCACGGAGAAAGTGGTATATTGCAGTTTTCGTCGCTGCCTTCCAGAGCCTACTAAAATGGCGAGACCGGGGTGGTATGAACTTCCATTTGATGCTATCCGACATATAAAATTGCTGCATGGAATGGAGATGGTCATCCTTTAGGAACAACAGCCTGAGTTTCTCAAGCTCGTTTCTGGCACCCACAAAGTTAGTCGCATTGTCACACCAAATCAGATCGGGCTTCCCCGCAGCGCCAAAAAGGCTGCGGTGGATAGGTCCTGGAACATATATTATATCAGGATCATGATTCCGTGAAATAACTGCATAGAATAACACACAAAAGTCGAGAGCTGTGACCACGAATGTAGGGCTTACGTTTAAACGGTCCATTAGCATATTAGCCATAAGGTGCTCCACATAGAAGTTTAAGCCGGAGCTGTGCAACCGTCCTCCTACACGCATGATGCAAAGTCAGCGAAGTGATTTGAAAACTTAACTGGTAATTTCTTTTTGAGCCTTTTACAATCAGCCGAAAGGTAAGCCATTTGAATTGTCCGTACTAAAAGCCATGTATCACGACGAACGTGCTCACAAGTTAAACTTGTAGCTCTATGACCATGCCAAAATTTATATATGTATTTGAGTGAGTTTTTGCCTGGAATTGACGAATTTGCAATCCAGTGATACTCCACTCTAAATCTGATGATAACCAAACAAGCCTTTTCTAGTTCCAGAAGTTGCGGCGGGACCAGAATTGTGGCTGGCCAATCACTTCGCTCACCACAAAAAAACTTAGGACCATTGTACCACAGCTTGAATTCCAACAACTCGCTGGCAAACATCTTCTGAGAAGAATATTAGCAGGGTTATGTACGGTGTGTACGTGGTGCCACTCCAATCCAGCGGCCGGGAAAACCTGTAAACGGGAAGTTTTATCGTCGTTCATGGAGATGACCACAGACGAGTCGCACCAGCAGTAAAATGGGCAGAAGAACAAATTCATTATATGCAACTCATTGACGAGTCGAGCCAATAGCACGGCAGCACAAAGTTCAAGCTTGAGAACAGAAATGGTCTGCAGAGAAGCCACGCATAAATTGGAGCACAAGAGCGTTGCAGTTTTTCGTCGTTTTTTTCTGAACACGATATAAACACATCCGTCATAAGCAGCACTGCTCGCGCCGCTAAGCCCATGTTCATCAACAACGTTACTCGCACACCTGCAATTCGTGGGAATTTTATGCCAGGAGCTCGGCTTAGCTCTCCAAATAATTTCAACCATTCTAACTCAAGAGCCATTAGCAAGCTTTCGTCCCAGTCAAGCCTAACTCTAAAAAAGCTGCTGCATAAAACTCTTGGCCTTCGTTATTACGGGACAGATCAACCCTAGGAGATCGTAAAGGCCAGCGATCGTAGAGAGCACAAAGCGTTTGCTAAAAATTAGCACTGCCATTTCGCTACAGAAAATCATAACAGAGTTTTATGAAAACAACTTCGCCGACGGCCTTCAAGAATAGCATACACCTGGAGACTGTCTTTGTCTGTCGCAGCGGGAACAACGGTTAACATTACGGTGCAAGCTGATGACAAAACGATGGATAAGGGCCATCCATCCGAGCATTTCATGCTTTTGCACGCCTACCCGAATTATGTTGCTATATTAGCTGGGGTGCAACTCAGAGACTTAATGGTTTGCAATACACCTCAGGTAAACTACCAAAGGTTGTACTCGGAGATGTGTGACGTAGGTGCTCTTAAACTGGAAAAAATACTGTAGTAGCCCTACTCATAGTAGGGCTAAAGCAGCAGTGGGGACAAACGACGTCAGCATTGATTGTACTGTGTTGCATTCTGCTGAATGTGGGGTTTTCTATCAATATGCTGGGTAGTTTCGGTATGTTAATTGTATGTAGTATGTTTTACAAATTTAGTGAGTAGATACTTTATATAGAAAATGTGCTGCAACTGGCTGGTGATGTGCCCGTCATCCTCGGCTTAGACGCGAATGTAGCCTCGCCTCTGTGTTTTAGCAAGATACTCTAACATGCGCTTAGATATTCTAGTTATGCACGGGGTGAACTGCTTGCTGAGTATGCCGTGTCCCGGGTTATACGGGCCCTCAACCAACCAAGCGAGTGGTATACTTTCAGTAGTCCGATTTATTAAAGTGACATATATAACACCCTGGCTTTACTTTCAGCTGGTGTGTTTTAGGTGGGCATGGTATCAGTGACTACAATCCCATTGAGATTGTTGTCGCTTGTGCTTCGCCAACCAACAGTAGCTCAATGTGTAATATGTGGTGTACAGCTAGGGTCAACTGGCGCTTTCACGGCGTATTTTTAAGCGACGCTGCTTCCCAGCTCTCACTTAGTGCATTCGACACTTTAAATGTCGATGATCAGGTCGATACAATTAATGAGTGGTTAGCTCATACTAACGACCAGACGTTTGGAAGGCGCCGAACGGTGAATTTCAGGCGGGTTAAGTGGTGAACGCAAGAGCTGAACATGAAACGGCGGCAAGTTTCGACTTTGAGGAAGCGATTCCATAGAGCCCGTTCTGCCAATGCTGATAACACTAGCCAGCTCAAAGCTGATTATAAGTCCGTGCTTAAATGAGTACAAGCATATGATTATAAGTGTGAAAGATATTGAATTATTGGTCGTTGTCCTTCAGAAGTCGGCTGATAAGATCAGGAGTAATCCTCAGTCCTTTTGGGGCATCAGCCTCCTCCTGAGATATCACTGAACGGCACGGAGAAAGTGGTATATTGCAGTTTTCGTCGCTGCCTTCCAGAGCCTACTAAAATGGCGAGACCGGGGTGGTATGAACTTCCATTTGATGCTATCCGACATATAAAATTGCTGCATGGAATGGAGATGGTCATCCTTTAGGAACAACAGCCTGAGTTTTTCAAGCTCGTTTCTGGCGCCCACAAAGTTAGTCGCATTGTCACACCAAATCAGATCGGGCTTCCCCGCAGCGCCAAAAAGGCTGCGGTGGATAGGTCCTGGAACATATATTATATCAGGATCATGATTCCGTGAAATAACTGCATAGAATAACACACAAAAGTCGAGAGCTGTGACCACGAATGTAGGGCTTACGTTTAAACGGTCCATTAGCATATTAGCCATAAGGTGCTCCACATAGAAGTTTAAGCCGGAGCTGTGCAACCGTCCTCCTACACGCATGATGCAAAGTCAGCGAAGTGATTTGAAAACTTAACTGGTAATTTCTTTTTGAGCCTTTTACAATCAGCCGAAAGGTAAGCCATTTGAATTGTCCGTACTAAAAGCCATGTATCACGACGAACGTGCTCACAAGTTAAACTTGTAGCTCTATGACCATGCCAAAATTTATATATGTATTTGAGTGAGTTTTTGCCTGGAATTGACGAATTTGCAATCCAGTGATACTCCACTCTAAATCTGATGATAACCAAACAAGCCTTTTCTAGTTCCAGAAGTTGCGGCGGGACCAGAATTGTGGCTGGCCAATCACTTCGCTCACCACAAAAAAACTTAAGACCATTGTGCCACAGCTTGAATTCCAACAGCTCGCTGGCAAACATCCTCTGAGAAGAATATTAGCAGGGTTATGTACGGTGTGTACGTGGTGCCCCTCCAATCCAGCGGCCGTGAAAACCTGTAAGCGGGAAGGTTTATCGTCGTTCATGGAGATGACCACAGACGAGTCCGACCAGCAGTAAAATGGGCAGAAGAACAAATTTATTATATGCACCTCATTGACGAGTCGAGCCAATAACACGGCAGCACAAAGTTCAAGCTTGAGAACAGAAATGGTCTGCAGAGAAGCCACGCGTAAATTGGAGCACAAGAGCGTTGCAGTTTTTCGTCGTTTTTTTCTGAACACGACATAAACACATCCGTCAGAAGCAGCACTGCTCGCGCCGCTAAGCCCATGTTCATCATCGACGTTACTCGCACACCTGCAATTCGTGGGAATTTTATGCCAGGAGCTCGGCTTAGCTCTCCAAATAATTTCAACCATTCTAACTCAAGAGCCATTAGCAAGCTTTCGTCCCAGTCAAGCCTAACTCTAAAAAAGCTGCTGCATAAAACTCTTGGCCTTCGTTATTTCGGGACAGATCAACCCTAGGAGATCGTAAAGGCCAGCGATCGTAGAGAGCACAAAGCGTTTGCTAGACTTTTGAGTGACTAAAAATAAGCACTGCCATTTCGCTACAGAAAATCATAGCAGAGTTTTATGAAAACAACTTCGCCGGCGGCCTTCAAGAATAGCATACACCTGGAGACTGTCTTTGTCTGTCGCAGCGGGAACAACGATTAACATTACGGTGCAAGCTGAT